>APFE030383902.1:0-10405 GCA_000404065.3 Pinus taeda
AGGTGATCTGGGATGGGTGACCTCCCGGGAAGTCCTGGTTACCGGGTGCAAGCCTCGGAAGTGATGATTGATGCTATGTGATTCATTTCACTAGTTTCAATCCCACTTCTTCACCCTTGTGAGCATCACCCAATGCAATGATTTCTAAGTGGACTATTTAAAAATCATGAGAAATTAGTCAGTTACGACTACCTCCCATGGAAATGGTCATACATGAATGACTTACTTAACGCAGTTGAATCCCAAAAATTGATATCTAATATATTAATGCACCCAATGCAATGATTGCTAAGTGGACTATTAAAAAATCATGAGAAATTAGTCAGTTATGACTACCTCTCATGGAAATGGTGATACATGAATGACTTACTTAACGTAGTTGAATCCCAAAAACTGATATCTAATATAATAATGCACCCGATGCTATGATTTCTAAATGGATTATTCAAAAATCATGAGAATATCTAATATAATAATGCATCGGATACAATGATTGCTAAGTGGACTATTCGAAAATCATGAGAATATCTAATATAATAATGCATCGGATGCAATGATTGCTAAGTGGACTATTCAAAAATCATGAGAAATTAGTCAGTTACGACTACCTCTCATGGAAATGGTAATACATAAATGACTTACTTAACGCAGTTGATTCCCAAAAAATGATATCTAATATAATAATGCACTCCGAAAACCCCTTAATACTAAATTAAAAGATTATATATCTTTTTTTTTTTCTACGCAAAGGCTAATCTATTTATATTAAAGAAGAAAAAGTATATACAAGAGGGCGAAACCTCTGAGAGCGCCATTGAAGCTTGCAGCTCTCTGTCAAACTTGCAGCAAAACTAACAAAACCACTGAGGCTAGTGCCTCTTACAATAGAAGAGTAAGAAGTGGAAAGTACATGTTCAAAAAGTTTCCATACAAAACACAAAATTTCCTGAGTGATAAGGATTGAAGAGATCATTTCTGAGTGAGTTTCTGCAGCCAGGATATCGTTTCCCAAAATCTGGGCTGCAGGCCTTGAGACCGAGACCTTTCAAACAGGCACCATTCGCTGAGCAGGAGCCATAGCTCACACCAGGATCAAAACTACGTCCAGACCGGACCCGACGGACCATCAGTAATCAAACTGAGCACATCGATCATAACTAGCGACCCAAACCAATAGACAAAACCGCACCCAGCTGTGCTCATCCCCTCGACCATGACGATGACCATAACCGACCTTGTCCATTAACGCGACCACAAAAATCAAAGATGATTTCCAACAAGTTACGAGCATACCTTCAAAAATTGCAGGGGAAGACCGTTTACTTATCCTTCTCCGGCTTGTAGACTTTGAACTCGTCCAGAGGCTCCCAAGAGATTTCCATACCCTCCGGGACATCCTCCAACTTCATGCCTGGAGGCAATTTTGGATAAAGAGTATTGGCATAGTGAAAGTCCGGCAGCGTGGGCTCTACTTGCTGTTGAGGAGCTGAGGTGGTGGCTTCTGCCCTACCCTGGGTAATTGTCGGCTTATCTGGAACAATTATGGGCTCATTCAAGTCCAGCATGCTACCCATCTCCGCCCTGGCCTCAATTTGTTCCTCTGTGGGTGCCGGAGAGCTTTCTTCGACCAGTTTGCTTGGTGAAGATGGGGAATAGGAGTTTTCCTCCTTTCCCCAATTGGGCGAAGAAAAATTAGAATTCCCAGGAGAATGCTCTGCTTCAGTGCCCTCCGTCGAAGAGTCCTCCGCCAGAGAGCCCTCCGTCTCATCTTCTTCTTCGAATATTATTGTAATTAGCGTCAAGATAACTGGCTGAGCAGTTCTACAGCGGTAATGAAACCTTGCCGTCTACACCAAATGGTTAATGGACTGCCCAGAGTCTCCTGTTCCGATCGATGAAGGGGAGGCACAATTGAGGGGAGAAATTCTCCTTGGGCTTCGATTTCCTCGTCTGCCAGCCCCACTCCTTTGGCCCTGATGGCGACTCCGACGCGGTGTGGCTCTGTATCTCGGGGCCATACTACTAATACAATGGACAGAATGTGAAAGCAACTCGAAATGCCACGGAAAGACGCACCAAGTTAGCTGCCTGTTGTCACTGTTGTGAGAATGCACCCCCAAACACTTCCACTTGCCTACAATTGCAATCAAATGCAGATAAGCCAAGAAAGGATTCAATTGCCAGAAAACAGGCCTGTGTTCAAACCATTCATTCACTCCAGGCAACAGAATATGAAACCGGTAGAATGAACGCCATCCCTCCTCCGCCATCTTGTTAAACCTTATGCCTTTGTCCTGAACCCAACGCAGCATTGAAGCGCATTGAATGCCCTTCTCCTTCGGCGGCCAGCTATAAATGATTTTCATGGTGATCGCTCTTGCCAGGATCGGGACATCTGCCTTCCGTCCTCCCGCGTGGCGTTTCATTAATTCCCATATTAACACAACAGGAAAAGATTATATATCTTAGGTCTGGTTTTTCTTTTTATTTTAATCTCTAGTATCATTTATTATTTTCTGTAATTTAATATGATAGAGATATTGTAATGTAATATTTAATATTTTCAATTACATAAAAATAAAAATAAATAAAAATAAAAAATTAATATAATATATTGTAAACATTTAATTAGAATGAATTAAAAAATAAAAATAAAAATAAATAACTCTATAAAAATAAAAGGGGTCGTCTAACTTATAAAATGATTTTTTTTTATAATTTTTTGGTTAAGCAAATTTTTTTTTTAAACTTGAGTTTAAGTTGTTTTATCTACAGAGTTGCAATGACCCAAAGGGTTTTTAGGGCTGCTAAATCCATTTATGCATCCAAAAATGCATTTTAAACAACAAGAAATACATTCCTTTTTGAAATTGTTTTTCTGTGAAAAAGTCTATTTTGTCTATAGGTTAGACTACACCAAAATAAAATAACCAGCATAGATCCATCTTAAACATGGATCTAACCTCAGCAGAGAGATCAAATTTATTTAGGTGCAAACTTATTTTAGAGTGAAAAAACAATGTGTAATTTTTTATTGTTTAAATTTCATTTTTGAATATTATATAGATTACATAACATGTGTATTAAGTCATTTTATCACCCCACATTGAATTGGGTTTTTCTATTAATAATATATTTTGAAGTATACTTCAATATTATTTCATATTAAAATATTTTATTCATAGCTCATATTCGATATTTGATTCTATACAACATTAAAATATTTTCGTTTAACATTTTTTATCTCTATATAGATATATATGAAGTTGATATCACACGTTGAAATATTTTTGAAAAGTAGAAGGTTTAGACATCTTATTAACATATTTATTTTTTTTACTTCAAATTACTTTACATGAAACTATATTAGTTCATATGGACAACTACTTAAATGTGCATAACATATTTTCTTTTTCTTTTTTATTATAGCCAAAAGCGCTTTCTATTTAGTTACACATCACTTTCACACTGAGTTGTAGAATAATAAAAATGACCTATGGCATTGGTCTATGGTATTCATGTGGAATGTTACCTATTTAAAACTTGAAATTAAACCAATCTAGATTTATCTTAACTTCGGATCTACCAAGCACCAAAAATAACTAAATCTCTTAATTATTTACATAACACTTCATATTATGAAGTTAATCTACAATAATTATATAATTAAATTAATCTTTGTATTATTTTTTAAAATTATATTATTTATATTCATTTTATTATTTTTAAATTTTTATGTAATTTTTATATAGAATGAAATATATATTAAAAATTAAACATTTTATAAATTTGCATATAATCTATTTTTAAAAATTTAAAACAAACATATTTAACTTATATGACTAAATATTAATAAGTTAAATATTTATTATGAATTATATTCATGAAATTAAATATTTACTATAAATTATATTCATGAAATTAATTATTATTATAAATAAAGTTTATAATTTTTTTGGGTTACTTTTATCTTTATTATAGAGTTTAGAGCAAAATCTATTATTTGATTTTGTTTTTATTCATTAGATTTCAAAAATATTCTAAAATTTGCAATCAAATTACACTTAAAAACTAATAGCTTGTAAAATCAACACTCTTTCTAAAATTTGCAATCAAATTACACTTAAAAACTAATAACTTGTAAAATCAACCCTCTTTCCACTAGAGAGACAAGTTCTGCCTCTCCATTTGAAAAATGGTCTTTTTCCACCCTAATATTCGTGGCAAGAGTTTAAACTATAATCACTATTTCCTAAACATTAAGGAATATTTTTTTATCAATTTCAATTAAATAAAATTTATAAGGATTTTCTAATTACGTTAATAATTTTTACTTCACAGCCTTTTAGATGTTATAGGAGCTGTTTCAAATGGAGAGGCAGACCTAGGAGGCAGCAGCAAACCGAGGATGTACGTTTTAAACCCTTGCCACGGACATCGAGGTGGAAGGAGGGTACAGGAAGACTCTATTTATCTGTAACCTAACTCTGTAAATCATTTTCTTTCCATTAATATAGTTCTGAAGCCCGTTTTTCAAACTCAAAAAGTTTTCCAGTTATAATTCTGTCTTTAAATTATGGTGTATATTTATTTATTTTACTGTTAGGTTTCTGCTCATGCACAGCGGGTTTTCATTTTGGAGCATTTTCGTTTTTGACGCAGTGTGTTTTAATATAATATATGATGGGGTAGTTTAGATGAATGTAGTAAAGATATTGTCGCAAGGTAATGTCCCGTAAATATTTAATTTCTTAAAATAAAATAAAAATAATGTTATATTAAAATAAAAATTTCAATATTTAGGCTATTTTGATTTTTTTTACACTTATATTTTGATTTTTTTTACATTTATATTTTGTGATATGTATATGGATATATAAATAGAGATTAATTCTCTAGTGGATAATTTTATTTTTTTTACTCTACAGATTTTATATGCATTTATTTTAGCTAAATGTGTATCTCACAAAGAACTCTTGTTTTGAGATTTTCATGTATAAACAGAGTTTTGTGTACCTATACAAAGCATAATTTTTATCATTTTTAATGAATAAAAATTATGGTTTTTTTTAAGTAAAATAAAAATAAAAAATCTAGGTTATTATTTTTATTTTTATTAAATTTTGTTGGCTAGTTAAGGTAAATTGGCCCGTGGTATTCATGTGGAATATAGCCTATTTGTAACGGCTCCAACCCGGGTAAACAATTTTTTTTTTTTACATGGTAAGAACACACTCTCACTAGCTCATGTGACACGTTGGCATAATCTTAACGGGGAATTCTAATGTTAATCTTGGGCACATATTCTCATACGATAATGGGATTTTTTTCCAGTTACCAATGTAAACGTTGGAGGCTCATTTATTTTGCCGCTTGGATGGCATGTCCTCGCTATCCACGCAGCACCAGGTTGTCGAGCAGCCCATCCATCTTCACATGGCAGAGATGTGGTGCATTTAACTCTCGTAGACTGTCTTGTACGTGGCTGGCAGAATTAATGGCAGTGTGGGTAATCCCGCCTCCTTCAATGGTGGTGATTTCACCTTACCATCCTACAGCTTTCCAAAGGTTTACTGTTTCCAAAACTATGTCCCGGTTCATTTGGAAGATTATCTCCTGCGAAACCAGCTCTGGAGAGCTCGAGCCATGCCGCCCAGGATGCTAACAATCTCAGTTCTAGATTCGTCGCTGGCAAGCCGAGGTCTGCTGTTTTCTGCAGGTAACAACTTGGCGGTGAATTTACCTTACTGTTATTTTTCTAATTTAACCACTCTGATTTAATATTGTGACCTTGTATCGCATCTTTTGATTGCAGAGTTCGGGTCTTATGGTGACAGACCGCTGCTATATCGAAGAGCTCAACTGGCTCACAAAAACTCCAACCTACCTAGGTAACCTCCGCTCATTGCTGTGGTTTTTCCTTTCCTAAACTGGGTCATCATTTCTTTCCTGTTACATCATAATGAACAGAGTTTTACTGGTTGTCGAAAGCAGGTTGGACGCCCATGGAAATTGAAGGTGGACCCTCCTTGAACAGGGGTATCAGGTATGCATTTGTTTTTCCCTTCGGCTGCCCTCGAAAGGAAAAATCTACATATATTGAAGGATGGATATTCAGCTAAGGGTAATCCTCGACTGTCTTTGTTGAGTGATATGGAATATACTGGGGTCAAATTTATTTCTTTTCTGAGCAATGTGTTATTCCTTGCTACAGGAATTTTTTGGTATAAGGCCGTCGTTTGTCTAGCTTCCGCTCCGGTTCTTTAGCCATAGTCATGTTGCAGCATGTTTCTTTTATTACTGCAACGCATATATATTCAAGTACACTGATACAGAATTCAAACTTTTTTCTTTATCTCTTACTGTCCCTATGCTACTTATTTTGAGGGCGTGTTACATCATATGGACTTGGATGAAGTTTTCTCTTTTCATGGTATCGAGTTCGACCCGCTGATAACATGTATCAGTTAAATTATACGAATGTAGTGCACAGGTTTTTTTTTATGTTTCTTATATTTTTGCTATCGTTCTAAGTCATGGGTTTACAGCATTCTGCGAGTTTTCCTTGAATCGTTAGGGTTTTTGCTGTTTTAAATAACTTAACGATTGGGGTATCACGGTGTTAGACCCGGCTACACCTTGGAGTGTTGTCTAGCCTACTCAGGCTCAGAGCTGCTCTCGTATGGCCGCCTTCCCCGGTACCTTTGTACAGTCTTGGCTACCGCGCATTAGGACATATTTCAGAGTGGGTCTTTATATTATTATTCAGCATGTTATATTTCATTCAAAGGAATGTTATTTGGTTTTTTTTAAAGTTGCTTGTAAATCATTTTCGCGTAAAAGAGTACCACCCTCACCGCCTTTGCCATGCCACACACAGTTTCTCGCTATACTGTTTAAATGTAAATGTTAATTGTGTGCAGTTCTCTTCTTGGGTTGGCTTCTAGTGCATGGCACTGTGCGGTGTATATCCTTACCACAGTTCCCTTGGTCTGTATCTAACCTAGCAGAAAGTCCAGCCATGGTTACTGTTAATCCTGATACCACTTTTATTTAGATGAAGTACTGAAATGTTGTCGTGATTCTTTGTAGAGTAAACCCTATTCACGAACCCAAATGTATAAACCCTAGTTCACCATAATACAGATTAATGACTTTTGAATAGTTAATTCACAAAGTTAATTTCCAATTAAAGGTACTATTGTCGAGGTCCACTAATAAGAATTATAAAACTGGTTACAAACGAAAGTCCTTAAGTTTCACTGTGGATAATGTTGTGTACAGCTACTAGCTGAAGTCCTTTGATAAAGCTAATTTACAGAAAGAAATTCCTCAGTTTTCTATAGATATCAATGAGTGGGGTTAATACTTCGTACCTGGTTGTTGTCCAACAAGAAGTCCCAAAAATAAATTACCACTGCTTTCTGAAGTTTGCCAACCACCCGACTGTGAGATTGTCCTTCGAGACCAATCTCCCCCCTGGCTTACTCAAGGACAAACAGTCCCTGACAATTATATTCGCTTTGTGCCTTTACCATCTGGTCATCACCAGACTTGGAAAGCTTCCTTTCTCCTGCTCCCTGTCGGTCCTCTACCGCACAGTGGAGTTTTGCCCCCCCCCCCTCATTTTCCTCTTTTCTCTGGAAACCCCTTCCAGTTAAGGAAACACGATTAGGGTTCGGGGATTTCACAACTGTCTGGCCTCCCCCTTTTCTTGGGAAGTTCCAACTTTTAAAGATCGTTACAAAAAAAATCAATATTATTAAATTTCACCCGATAGTAAAGTTTCAGCAGTATTTCATTTACTACAGTAAAATTTAAATATTTACATTAATTTTGGGGCATTACATCTCCCCCTCCTGAAATTGGACATCGTCCCAATGTTTGTTAACTAAGAACAGATCTGGGTGAGCCTTTCTCATGAACTCTTCATCTTCCCAAGTGGCCTCATCAGGCCCAAAGTGCTATCATTGCACTTTAACTTGGGTAATAACTCGCTTCCGCAGTTGTACTTCTCTCAGGTCGAGAATGCTCAACGGCTCGACCAAGATTCCGCCTTCTGATTCGACCTGCAACATGAAATATTCTACATCAGTCTCTTGTAAAGAAAACCTTTAGACCAGTCTGCTAGAGTTAATCCTTACCCGTATGTCTTGCCATCTGATCACATGTTTATGGTCATAAATGTATTTTTCCAATATAGAAACATGGAAGACATTGTGGACTCGGATGTGACTTGGCAGGGCGAGTTGGTAAGCCACTGGCCCGATTCTTGCCAAGACTTGGAATGGTCCACAATATCAGGGTGCCAACTTGGCACACCCACTCCATTATAGTGTACTCTTTCAGGCTTGAATTCTTACGTATACATGGTCACCGACGTGGTATTCTTTGAATCGCCTTTTCCGATCAGCAAAGCTCTTTTGCTTATCTTGAGCGGCCTTTAAATTATAGCGTACCCTTTTCACCATATCCTCCATTTCCTTAAGAATCTCTGGCCCCAATCTTAATTTGTCTTCAGGGCCACCCCAGCTTGAGGGTGTGCGGCATTTCCGTCCATACAATACTTCGAAGGGACTCATTTTTAGCGAAGTATGATATCCATTATTATATGCAAATTCAACTAGGTGCAAATATTCCTCCCACTGTGTTGGTTGCTGCATTACATATGCTCGTAACATGTCTTCAACTACCTGGCTCACCCGCTCTGTTTGTCCATTGGTCTGGGGATGGTACGTTGTACTGAAATTTAACCCCGTTCCCAATTCTTCAAATAACGTCCTCCAAAAGGCCGACGTGAACTTCATGTCACGATCTCAAATTATTATCTTCAAGAGTCCATGTAATTTAAACACATTCTGCATGAAAATATGGGTGATCTGTACAGCTCTATAGGTGGATTGCACAAGTATAAAATGTGTTGCTTTGCTTAACTTGTCTACCACTACCATAATGGAATCGTTATTCTTCTTTGTCTTAGGTAGCCCTGTTATAAAGTCCATAGAAATGGTTTCCCATTTCCATTCCGGAATGGGTAATGGCTACAATAACCCCGCTGGATGTTGATGTTCTGCCTTAATTTGTTGACAATCCAAGCACCGTGCCAAATACTCAGCCACATTCTTTTTCATTCCCGACCAATAGTATTCTTTTCGAATCGCAGTGATCATTTTCTTATATACAGGGTGTCCAGCGTAGTGGCTGATGTGGAATTCATCGAGAATCAGATTTTTAATGTTGTTTTGATCAGGTACAGATAGCCTTTTCTTATAGTACAATATTCCAGCGTCATCCACTTCATATCCTTGCTGATTTTTCTCGCTAACAGATTGTTGTACTTGTTGTTTTATTTGTTGGTACATAGCATCTTGTTCTGCTATCTTTTTTATCATTTCCTCGAAGGGGCTCTTCCATTTACTGTAGGAAATTTCATACAAACAGTGCATCTTTCGACTTAAGGCATCTGCCACCCAGTTCTCTTTCCCTTTCAGATGTTTAATTTCAAAGTCAAAACTGCTGAGGAAATCTACCCACTGCGCTTGCTTGGCATTTAAAGAGGGTTGACTAAAATAGTTGGTCAAACTGTGGTGGTCAGTCATTAGCAAGAATTTCCTTCCCACAAGATAATGTTGCCACATCTTTAATGCGTGTATGATGACAGCCAACTCTAAATCATAGGCAGAATACTTCTGTTCATGCTACTTGAGTTTCCTAGATTCATAAGCAATTACCTTTCCTTCTTGCATCAGCACACCTCCCACACATTCTTTGCTTGCGTCAGTGCACACCACATAGTCGTTATTAGGATCTGTTATGCTCAAAATGGGTGCCGTGGTGAGCAGATGTTTAAGCTGCTCAAAACTTCTTTGGCATTCCAGGGTCCATTTGAAGGCCTTTCCTTTTTTCTGTAAGGAGGTAATAGGATATGCTACCCTTGAGAAACTTTCCACAAATCATCTATAATAACCTGCTAACCCCATAAAGGACCTTATGTCTGCTACATCTTTCGGTACAGGCCACTCCATTATGGTCCTTATCTTTTCAGGGTCCACTGTAATCCCTTCCCTTGTGATTATGTGACCCAGATATTTTATTTCTTCCTTGTAGAAGTCGCACTTTCTAAGCTTAGCATACAACTGATGTTCTCGGAGAGTTTTTAGTACCAATCTAAGGTGCTCCTTGTGCTCTTCCATGGTGCGGGAGTATATCAGGATATCATCAATGAATATCAGTACAAATCTGTCCAAATATTGATGAAATATGCTATTCATCAAACACATGAATGTTGCAGGTGCATTAGTTAACCCAAAAGGTAGCACCACAAATTCATAATGTCTGTACCTTGTTCTGAAAGCTGTTTTAGCGATGTCCTCATCCTTAATCCTGATCTGTTGATAACCTGATC
>APFE030383930.1:0-11573 GCA_000404065.3 Pinus taeda
AGCAGTGGGATAAAATGGTAAGCAAACTAAAAGCCAAGTTTTTGCCTGAAGACTATCATTTGAATCTATTTAAGTAGATGCAAAATCTAAAGAAAAAAGGAATGTCTGTTAAAGAATATACTGAAGAATTTTACAGGTTAAGCATCAGAATAGGGCATGTAGAAGATGATTTGGAAAAAGTAGCGGAATATGTTAATGGGCTAAGGTATGAGATTCAAGATGAGATTAGACAGATATGTTTGAAAACTATTGAAGATGCCTACCAAGCAAGTTTGAAAGCAGAGGAGAAAATATTGTGGAAACAGAGTCAAAGAAACAGAGGAAAGAGCCCAGCAAGAGGTAGAGGATCAGCCAAATCCAGAGGAACACAACATCAGTTCGAAGCAGGAAGTCCAAGCAGCAGATCACCACAGATGGGTGAATCTAGTAGAGGGAGATTCACGCCTAGAGGAAGAGGGTGAGGAAGAGATGTTAGGTGTTATACCTATGGAGAATGGGGACATATGTCACGGGACGGTCCTCATAACAAATCAGCAAGCCAGAGGGGTGAAAATTTGGCTGAGGAAAGGCCGGAACCACCTCGACTTGTAGAGAAGGAAGAACCACCGGAGGAAGGTGAATCATTGCTGCTTAGAAGAACTTTGTTGAGATCAGAAAAAGAGATTGGAAAACCTGCGCAAAGAAATAATTTGTTCAGGACTACATGCAAATCAAAGCGTAAGCGTTGTAAGGTGATAATTGATAGCGGGAGTACTCACAATATTGTGTCTACAGAGATGGTGGAAAAACTTGGATTAACAAGAAAAGCACATCCTGCACCTTACAAAGTATCTTGGCTTTAGAAGGGTCATCAAGTCACCATGACAGAACAATGTAATGTGGAAATGCAGATTGGCACATATAGAGATATAATTTTATGTGACATAATGCCCATGGATGTATGCCACCTGTTATTGGGGAGACCATGGCAATTTGACCGAAAGGCGATTCATGATGGAAGAAGAAATACATACACCATAGAAAAGGATGGAGTTAAGCATACGTTGCTGCCAGTGAAGAATGATGCTGATAAAGAGCTGCCTAAAAATAGTATTATGTTGATGAGCGGTAAGGAACTGCTACGAGAGGTTGATAAAAGCGAAGAGGTGCATTTCGCTATCGTGGGAAGGCCAAAGGTAATTTTAACCTCCACAAATTTAAATGATTTGCCTGAAGAAATTCAATCTGTGTTAAATAGTTACATGGATATCATTGTGGATGAATTGCCAAATGAATTTACTACCGGTTAGAAGTATAAGTCACCATATCGACTTAATACCAGGAGCAAGTCTACCTAATAAAGCTGCATATAGCTTAACTCCTCAGGAAAACGCAGAAGTTGCAAGACAGGTTCAAGAGCTGATGGAGAAGGGGCTGATTCGAGAAAGTCTGAGTCTGTGTGTTGTGCCAACGTTGCTTAGTCCGAAAAAGGGAGGAGAATGGCGCATGTGCACCGATTCCAGAGCTATCAACAAGATAACAGTCAGGTATAGATTTCCTTTGCCCAGGATGGATGATTTAATGGATTGTTTAAGTGGATCCAGGTACTTTACTAAGATAGATCTGAAAAGCGGGTATCATCAGATCACAATCCAGGAAGGCGGTGAGTGGAAAACAGCTTTCAAAACCAACAGTGGACTGTATGAATGGTTAGTGATGCCTTTTGGGCTCACTAATGCACCCAGCACGTTCATGAGACTAATGAATGAGGTTCTAAAAGAATACACAGGTAAATTTGTTGTTGTTTACCTTGATGATATTCTAGTTTTCAACAAAAGTAAAGAGGAGCATTTGGAACACTTTAAGTTAGTTTTGAAAACTCTGCAGAAAGAGAAACTACTAATCAATCTGAAGAAATGTAGTTTCATGAAAGAGGAGCTGGTATATTTGGGATTTGTGATTTCCAGAGACGGTTTGAAAATGGATCCAGAGAAGGTACAAGCGATCAGAAACTAGCCTAAGTTTCCATGGACTTGCTAGTTTCTATAGAAAATTTATAAAGGGATTTAGTCAAGTTTGTGCACCAATCCTTGAGACAATTAAGGAGGTCAATCAGCCATTTCGGTGGACAGAAGCAGCTGATACGAATTTTAATTTGTTGAAAAGAAAGATAACATAAAAGCCTATTATAGCCTTACCAAATTTCGAGAAAGTCTTTCAAGTAGAAACCGATGCAAGTGCAGAAGCAGTTGGTGCGGTGTTAAGCCAAGAGAAAAGGCCGATAGCATATTTCAGCAAGAAGTTAAATGATGCAAAGAAAAATTAGTCTTCTTATGATAAAGAATTTTATTCTATTATGCAGGCATTAGAAAAGTGGAGACATTACTTGCTACCGAAGGATTTCATCTTATATTCAGACAACCATGCTTTGCAGTTTATTAATAATCAGCCAAAGCTAAATCAGAAGCACACCAAGTGGGTGGAATTTCATCAAAGTTTCACTTTTGTAATAAAGCATAAAAGTGGTAAGTCTAATAAAGTGGCGGATGCATTAAGCAGGGTAAGTTTTCTTTTGCAAGAATTTAAAGTGGGTGTTGTAGGTTTTGATAAAATGATATAAATGTACAAGGATGATGAGGATTTTAAAGACATCTACACAATAGTGCAGAATCCAGTGAGCAATAACAGAAGTCAATGGATTGATTACCTTGTTCAAGGAGGCCTGTTATTTAAAAGCAACATCTTATGCATTACTAAATGTTCCATGAGAGAGAACATCATTAAAGAGAAGCACAGTGGAGGATTGTTTGGTCATTTTGGACAAGACAAAACTTTCGCTCAAGTGAATGCTTTTTATTATTGGCCTAAAATGCAAACTGATATTAAAATGTTTGTTGAGAAATGCAGGGTATGTTAGTATGCCAAACGAAGGAGCCAAAATATCGGTCTATATCATCCATTGCCCATACCAGATCGACCATGGGATGTAGTGAGTATGGACTTTTTTTTGGGTTTACCAAAAACTCAGAGAGGAAACGATTCTATTTATGTTGTTGTAGACAGATTTTCTAAAATGGCTCATTTTATTGCTTGTAAGAAGACTAATGATGCCACACACATAGCAAATTTATTCTTTTCACAGATTGTAAGATTGCATGGTTTGCCTGTAAGTATTGTATCAGATCGAGACACTAAATTTGTAGGGAATTTCTAGAGGACACTTTGGAAGAAACTGGGAACTAAACTCAGTTTTAGTTCAGCTTACCATCCTCAAACGGATGGTCAAACTGAAGTTGTAAACAGAAGCTTGGGGAATATATTAAGAAGTTTGGTATATCAGAATCCCAAACAATGGGATTTAGCATTAGCTCAAGCTGAATTTTCTTACAATGACACACCAAACCGAAGAACTGGAATGAGTCCATTTCAGATTGTCTTTGGAATGCATCCGAGAGGAGTATATGAGCTAAGAGATTTTGGGAAACAAGAAGCTAGAAGTGCAAGTGCTCAAGATTTTGTTGAACAAATGCAGAAGTTACAGGAAGAGATTAAAGGTAAACTATAGGAAAGTAGCGAGAGATACAAGCATAGAGAAAATTTGAAAAGAAGAGAAAAATAATTTCAGGTAGGAGATTTGGTCAAGGCATATTTGAGGAAAGAGAGATTTCCTACAAAAAATTACAATAAGCTGAAACTGAAGAAGATAGGACCCTATAAAATCAAAAGGAAATTTTCAGCCAATGCATATGAGATTGATTTGCCGGAAGGGATCAGAATATCTCCCATTTTTTATATTGCAGACTTCTATCCATTCAGAGAGGTAGAAACAGAATTGCAGACTGAAGCTACAGGTAATGAAGTTCAAGCTGTGGATTGGGAAGAACAAGTACCAAAAACATTCAAGAAAGAAGTTGAAGCTATTTTAGATCAAAGAATATCCAAGAAAACTCGAGGACAGACATATTTTCAATATCTGGTCAAGTGGAAGGAGCAGCCAATGGAAAATTCCAGTTGGTTGATAGCAACTGAATTGCAGAAATACGGCATAAATCCTGAAAATTTAAAGAAACAATCTTTTCTTCTCCGGGAGTCTGATGCAGGAGCATCGGAATTAGCCAGCAATGTGGAAAATTGTCCACATGTTGTGGCTGACAAGGAGGAATTCATTGCTGTGTATTAAAATTCAGTTTGCTAAAGAAGTCGACTTCACAAATAATTAGTTATTACTGTAATAGGTGTTTCTATCTTATTGATAAGATTGTTATAACAGGTGTAAGTGAGCACAAATAGATAGGAGTTTATTGTTAGAATTTTTATAATTAGAAGATTATGTATCGAGTAGTTAGGGAGCAAGGATAAGACAGTGGTAATAAAAAACGAAGAGATTTTCTTCGTGAGGGGTTTTTCTTTTAGTATAATCTTTGAGAGCGCGAGCTCAAAAGATTGTGAAAATCATATGTGTGTTGTAATAGAGATCGTTTTATGAAATTTGAATGCAGAATTTTTGTACATTACTAAGTTTTTATGGTGCATAGCAATGTATGCGAAGTTGGAAGAAAATTCATGTATTAAATTCTCTGTCTTGGAAGTGATTGTGTTTTAGTTTGAAACACGTTTTTTGTTTTGGCATTCTGGAATTAAGAAGAGTTAACAAGACTTTTCATGTTTGTATTGTTTCATGTTATTGACTGTAATCGAACACTGAAAGACTGTGATTGTAGATTCCAGAAATTTCGCATCGAAATTTAATAGGGAGTGGTAGTTGTGTCAATCAAAGACTTAGCGAATTGGAACCTACAGCAATTAGTTCATTTGAGCGTTTAATGCCCGAATTCTCGTGGCGATTCGAGTCAAAACTGTGTGGAATCCAATAAAACAAGATATATACATATGTGATTTATAATGGTGTGACCGCCAATTGTGAATAAATGCATTGAATATTGGTCAATCGAGATGCTCACCTGTGTTAAGTGGTTGAATGCGAACAGATTGCATGGGATTTGGAGTAATCGGTAAATGTTCATTGCTATTGTCAATTGCGGCAATGTCACAAGTATGTGCTGGTAATGTTATGTTTAAGAAGAGGCGTTTTCACTGTAAAAAAAAAAAGAGAACAGTAATGTATGGGCGCGTTCTATCCGAAGTGAAGAAGAAAAAGCTACAGGAAAAAGGCGCATTTTCAATTGTGTAATATCGCCTTGGATTGGCTAGTTTGTCAACAGATAGGGATAATTTGGAAGGCCGACAAACTACAATTTTTTTTACCTGTGATTGTTTTAAAAACTGTTGTTCCAATATCGATTTGTTAAACCGCTATTCTAATATCGATTTGTTAAAGATTATATAAAGTGGGTATTACATTGGCAGAGCTGTTCCTGCGTCATTTTTAGTATCAGAGCCAGTTACAGGTGTTGCAGCAAAGATGCCGCCAAGGCGAGGAATTGGAAGAGGAAGACCAGAACCAAATGTAGTCCTGATAGAAGAAGTGTGGAGACTGCGTGAACGAATGGAGACAATGGAAACAACCTAGAGAAGAGCACCTGATGAGAGAACTGAGAGCTCTTCAGAAGAGTCTGATGAAGAGGTGGAAGGAGGAGAAGAAAACAAAACTTCCAAAGTCCTCAAGATGTTGGCAAAAGTTGGAAGCAAACCCAAGATAGAAATTCCTATGTATGAAGGGAGTTTGAGTGCAGAGGAGCTCATGGATTGGATGAGATCCATAGATCAATATTTCGATTATGAAGAGGTTGAGGAGAATAAGAGGGGGAAGTTTGGAGTCACTAGACTGAAGGGCCATGTAGCCATCTGGTGGGACGAGTTACAGACATCAAGAACGCGAAAGGGGAAATCTAAGATCAAGCAGTGGGATAAAATTTTAAGCAAACTAAAAGCCATGTTTTTGCCTAAAGACTATCATTTGAATCTTTTTAAGTAGATGCAAAATCTGAAGCAAAAAGGAACGTATGTTAAAGAATATATTGAAGAAAATTACAGGTGGCATGTAGAAGATGATTTGGAAAAAGTAGCCAGATATGTTAATTGGCTAAGGTATGAAATTCAAGATGAGATTAGCTTGTTAAGTTTGAAAACTGTTGAAGATGCCTATCAAGCAAGTTTGAAAGCAGAGGAGAAAATATTGCGGAAACAGAGTCAAAGAAACAGAGGAAAGAGCCCAGCAAGAGGTAGAGGATCAGCCAGATCCAGAGGAACACAGCATCAGTTCAAAGCAGGAAGTCCAAGCAATACATCACCACAGATGGGTGAATCTAGTAGAGGGAGATTCACACCTAGAGGAAGAGGGTGAGGAAGAGATGTTAGGTGTTATACCTGTGGAGAATGGGGACGTATGTTGCAGGACTGTCCTCATAACAAATCAGCAAGCCAGAGGGGTGCAAATGTGGCTGAGGCAAAGCCGGAACCACCTCGACATGTAGAGAAGGAAGAACCATCGGAGGAAGGTGAATCATTACTGCTTATAAGAACTTTGTTGAGATCAAAAAAGGAGATTGGAGAACCTGCGCAAAGAAAGAATTTGTTGAGGACTACATGCAAATCAAAGGGTAAGTGTTGTAAGGTGATAATTGATAGGGGGAATACTGACAATCTTGTGTCTACAAAGATTGTTGAAAAACTTGGATTAACAAGAAAAACGTATCCTGCACCTTACAAAGTATCTTGGCTTCAGAAGGGTCATCAAGTCACCGTGACAAAACAATGTAATGTGGAAATGCAGATTGGCACATACAGAGATGTGATTTTATGTGACATAATGCCCATGGATGTATGTAACCTGTTATTGCGGAGACCATGGCAATTTGACCGAAAGGTGATTCATGATGGAAGAAGAAATACATATACCATAGAAAAGGATGGAGTTAAGCATACATTGTTGCCAGTGAAGAATGATGTTGATAAAGAGCTGGCTGAAAATAGTATTATGTTGATGAGTGGTAAGGAACTGCTACAGGAGGTTGATAAAAGCGAAGAGGTTCATTTCGCTATCGTGGGAAGGCCAAAGGTAATTTTAACCTCCACAAATTTAAATGATTTGCCTGAAGAAATTCAATCTGTGTTAAATAGTTACATGGATATCATTGTGGATGAATTGCCAAATGAATTACCACCGGTTAGAAGTATAAGTCACCATATCGACTTAATACCAGGAGCAAGTCTACCTAATAAAGTTGCATATAGATTAACTCCTTAGGAAAACACAGAAGTTGCAAGACAGGTTCAAGAGTTGATGGACAAGGGGCTGATTCGAGAAAGTCTGAGTCTGTGTGGTGTGCTAACAGTGCTTAATCCGAAAAAGGGAGGAGAATGGCGCATGTGCACCGTTTCCAGAGCTATCAACAAGATAACAGTCAGGTATAGATTTCCTTTTCCTAGGATGGATGATTTAATGGATTGTTTAAGTGGATCCACGTACTTTACTAAGATAGATCTGAAAAACGGGTATCATCATATCATAATCTGGGAAGGCTACGAGTGGAAAACAATTTTCAAAACCAATAGTGGACTTTATGAATGGTTAGTGATGCCTTTTGGTCTCACTAATGCGACCATCACATTCATGACACTAATGAATGAGGTTCTAAAAGAATACACAGGTAAAGGTAAATTTGTTGTTGTTTACCTTTTTTGTTTTTTGTTTTTTGTTTTGTTTCTGTGTACATTCATCATGATGTTCTTTACTTACGCAAGTTTCTTTTGAAATGATGTTTCATAATGATAAATAAAATATGCAAAGCCATTAAAAAAGTGTCAACAATATCATATAAACATCAATGTTATAAATAAAAATAGAACAAATATTTCTAGAACTCTTCTCATTGTCACACCCACAAATTACATTACACAAATGTAAATATCAAACTAACATGAAGCATCAATAGCAAAGATTGTGAGTAAAACTATCATGTAAGCATTGATGTTATAAAGAAAATTAGAACAAATATTTCTAAAACTCTTCTCATTGTCACACCCACAATGTACATTGCACAAATGTAGATATTTTTCAAGGATCAATCTAACATAATATAACATGCATTTTAGTTACTGTAAGTAAATTCCAATTATGATATGACATTGAGCATAATTTCTATGACCTTATTTCTCTATTTAATTGTTAAAATGAATGCATTTCCTAACCATGTCAGCAGTTGTAACTTTCAAATTAAAAATGATAAAAAGTGTAACTTTCATGATAGAAAGCAACAGAGTGCCTAAAATATGACTCAATATATTCAAGTCTTAACAACAGGACAAAAAAACTACCCAGCCCGTTGTTCACTGATATGTTCAAAGCTTTGAAGATTTTCCATAAACAATGATTCAGATTTTCCCAGCAAGCATAAGGTACTGAACAATGACCATCTGTACATAGAAAATAGGTACTGAACAATGACCATCTGTACATAGAAAATAAAAATGAGGGGAAAACACCTTTATTTCAAGATTCCGAATACAAAATGGCATAAATAAACCAACCTCTTCCATATAAATGATATATGGAAAAACTAGATAAATGATATAAACTGAAGAAACTGGCTGAAGGGCACATATCTATACTGTTAAATTTCTAATCGTATTGAACATGATAAAAGAATAACTTAATGTTGCACCTGGTTTTTACGGTCACTGTAAAGGACCAAAATAGCAGCTTAATGATCGTAAGAAAGCTTTCAAAAGTATCAGAGATGCTAATTCAATCTATTTGGAAGATGTTTTCAGCACGCTGTACCCTAATCATCATCTGAATAATCTTCTTCATCATCATCTGAAGTAGAAGTTGTAGCTTCTTCATCTGAAGAACTCCTCTCCTCATAAAGTGAAGAAGCCAGGCATGTCTTGCACATATCCCAGCCATTCGCTGTTATATGTACAGTAGCTTGTCCAGAAGATCTGTTCAAACGGAAAATCTGATCTAGAAAGCTCTTCTGATGGACATATCCAGAGCATGTTGGTAGAGTAACCGTCATTGTCTGCAGAGAGGGAGCATTTCTGAGAAGGCTGCCGATCAGAGCAATTTCCTCGTCCAACCCTGAAACCCTTATACGCACATTCTTGAGGTTTGTCATTACCGGAAGGGTCAAGCTTCGTGTCGCGGGATTTGCTCCCTGTTTTGCCATGAAAAAATTGCCTATAAATCTCATCTATATAAAAACCAAGATGTTCGAAACATTTAACTTAAAAGAAAAAAACCGGGGATTTACTAACCTCAAAAGAATCGCTTTCTAAGGAGAGTTCTTCAAGATTGGAAAAATGGCTAAGTACTGCGAGAGAAGGCACGTGAGTACTCAACCCACGAAGGGTAATTTTTTTCACAGAGCTCTTGTTAGAAAGATCTTTAAGTACATGAAGCTCTGTTGTGGAAAAATGCAGTTCTCGGCAAGAATTTAGCTCCAATTTCAACCTTGAGGGACAGTTATGAATTGTTACAATCCGCAACTTTGGACAATTCACTGTCAGTGTCAATGACTTTTCATGGCGATTTCCTGAAAAATTAAAATACTTGAGAGACGGAGCAGAAATTTTCAAATTGTTCAGGCGCATAGAACACGATAGAACCCTCAATTTTTCAAGAAGAGGGCATTTTGCTGGAAGCTGCTCAAGCATATCATCAATAATATGGACATCAGTTAGAAAACAGGTTCTAAGGTATCTGAAACCAGAAAAGCAGGAAGGTAATTTAAATTCAAAACGCGTGAGGTCCAAATAAGTGAGGCAGTCGCAGGAAAACAGAGAAGTTGGAATGTGCAGAGAAATTGGAAGATTCAAAGTAATTTGTTTCACTCTCTTTACAGATGCAGCCAAAACCGATTTGCGTATTAACTCGCCATTCGGTGACCAATTTCCGTATCTCAAATACCAATAGCTTACTGAAATTTCCAAACTTTCAAGATCTCCGTGATGAAAACACATCATGTTATCAATTACTTTTTCAGTGACGTCGGCATTCAAAAACCTGAGATGGGGTAACAAAGTCCAGATTGATCGCCATCTGCGTGAAAGAATTGAACATCGTACTGCATCTCTTAAAGGAAGTTTCGAGAGAATATGAGAGCAGAGAAGAGAATCATGCAATGCACTCAGTCTGTCCCCTGCCATGATCTCTCTGTGTCACTGCTATCTGCCAAATGAGAAAAAAAGGAACAAAAGTTTCAGACAGATAAGAAAAAACCTCGGACCCAGGTCAGGGTTTAGGGTTATACTCGGCACCCTCAGCTTCGTTACCCTGCTCTTCCAGGAGTCCTCTAATTATATACGAAATTTCTAGCGTTTGGTTGAAAAAATAAAATTATTCTATTAGGTTTTTGTTTTTATTTTTTAAATTAGGGTAGCTTTGTTATTTTTTTTTTTTAACTCTGCACATAAAGTTGCTTTTATTTGCCAGTTTGGATTTATTAAAGAGAGATTAAATTTCTTTTCATTCTTAAAAAAAATTATATATTAACAAATTTGATCCCTTTCTATCCTTAGATCTGGAATTTAGGTGAATTCAAATTAGTTTAATTATTAATTATTAATTTTATGCTTTTTTTAATTTTATTTTAATGTAATTTGACCAAATCAAAATGATATATATATATATATATATATAAGTAATTTGACCTATTTAATATGTTTAGCAAGATATTACATCTCTATCATATTGGATTGGAGAGCACCTCTCCCCATAATTAATTTAAAGGTTTAATTCATCTTCACATTTCAAGAGATTTGATCCCTTTAGAAACTTGTTAGATCAAAATAGAATGGTTTAATTATTAATTATAATTATTAATGTTTTTATTTTATGTTTGTTTCCATTTTTTATATAATTTAACATATTCAAAGCTTTGTTATAATTATAATTTATAATTTAATTTTATTTATTTTTATTTTTATGTAATTTAATCAAATAAAAAAGGTTTAATAGAAAATTTAATTTTGATTTTGAATTCTAATGGATATTAGTTTTTTAATAATTTTGTAAAAATATAATTATATAAATTATTTTAAAGTTAACCAAAATTATTGGCAAAACTTCCAAACACAAAAAATGAAATTCACTTCAACATAGTTCAATGGGATAAGAGTCAAATTTGACTCAAAAAACTCAAAATGATATGAATGTATTTATCTCATATACTAGCATAGTTTCATCTTAACTCCAGATCTACCAAGCTTGGAGGGATCAAATATATTTTTACTCTAAAATAGGTTTTCACCCCAAGATATTGATCCTATAATTATTATTTTTTAAATTTATTTATTTATTTATTATTATTATTATTATTATTATTATCAAACTTTAAGGTCACGACCAAGGAAGACACCAAATTAGTGTATGAGCCCTAGGTGATACCAAATTGGTGTATGAGACCCCTTTGTTTGTGGGAAGTCTCCTTTTACTCTAAAATAGGTTTTTACCACAAGATGCTTGATCCATTTTGATGGGACTTGAATGGATCTAAGATGGTTATTAATTATATTTTATTATTTATTGTTTTGTTATTTTAATATTATATAATTGGCTTGGGTCAATTGTTTTTATTAATAATTATAATTATAATTATTTTTAATTAATTAATTAATTAGTTATTATTATT
>APFE030383931.1:3417-22718 GCA_000404065.3 Pinus taeda
GGAACCTGATAAGGAGAGAGGGGCACCGTGCCTCGACAAGCCGGTCAGAAAATAGATGTCCACCACTGTCAAGGGGATTGATTTTCCCCTAATCTGGAATACCTGGTTGATAGGATCCCAAGCATTGATGAAATACTGCAACAAACTAATTTGTTGCCTCATGCTCGAGATGCGAAAAAACGTCAGCAAGCCACAGTTTCGTAATGCAGCTACTGTGCCTGGATCATGTAAAGAAATAGCGTCCTCTTCTTCATGCTCGCGTTCTCGCCATGTGACAACCATTTTCCTCCAATGAATCTCTGAAAAACAAACAAGGGAATAGTCAAGATCTTCATTTGGTGAAAACAGGCAAAAATTTCATGAGGAAACCATGCAAAAAATTTTCCTCCCTGCACCCATCGCACCCCAGCAAGTGTTCTAGGAGCGATGCATACTGACTAGTCAGTGGAGACATCAGTATACATCGCACCTTTTGACTAAGGAAGGGTGCAATGATCCTAGGGCGAGTTCTTCAAACCCAAGGGGCTCAATAGAACAGGGAAATGAGCTCAAAATCCAAAATGAAAGGCATGTAATGAAAGAGCACAAGTTTAGCTCCTACCTGGTCTGAACGGCATCGAGAATTGTCCACAGAATCTCCCGGAATCCGCTGGTGAAAATCAGGGGTGGGGGGGGGAAAGCACCTCCAGAGCTCCAACAAACCAAATTCAAATGAAATAGTAAAATGAGAGGTAAAAAGTCACTTTTAATTTACTATGCACATAATTCAAGTAAAATATTAGTGTTTTGACTCATTTATCGTACATATGTTTTCATTTCTAATTGGTTTGATGAAGCAGATGAACAGGTAGTACTATCTTTGAAAGAACAAAATGTTAAGGGTAAATTAAAAATCAATGACCATCATGGCGAGCAATGTTGTCGCAGAATTCAAGCTCGTTAAAAAATAAACTCTCCACGAGTAGTTTTAGCGCATTGTTCATGCTCGTTAAAAAATAAACATAAGTCATGAGCAAGTGTTTCTCCCCACGTTTAAGCTCGTTAAAAAATGAACGGGTAAATAACCATTGTGAATGCCTTATCGCCAGCTTTTGAGCCTTGGTCATGTTCTCGCCATCACCTCCACTTTATTTTTAGCCGATCGTTCACCCCCATATGATTGTTTACCCCTTCGAGGAACATCTGCGAAGAGTGATTCTGCTAGCCATCCTTGTAACACTGCCGTGATTGGAAAATTCCAAATCTTACCTGGAATCACCTGCTATCCAAAACCATCACTCGTTCCTCAAAAACGAGTCTTCTTTAAGCTATTTTCACCTGACTTGTAAAATATGAAAAGATTGCCAAGCGATTGGCCTCTTCGACTCATTAAAAGGCATCGAAAGTGCTATCCCTCCTCTAGATTTTAATCTTTTTAGATCTGAGGGATTATTACACAAAAAGATCGAGCGCTTGTCTTGTTCGGCTCGTTAAAACTATTGAAAATTCATCCCTTTTGTATTATTTTACGCTTTTTCGGACTTAAGGGATTATGCAATGAAAAAGAACCTTCGGAGTCTTCTTTCCGTTTTCTTTTAGACTCTATAAAATTGAAAGAGGTCGAGTTATCTTTGTCGTTAAACTCGTTAAAACTAATAGCGACAAACTCATCCAACAGGACGAGAACGAGTTTCACTGTTGCTAGGCTCGCTAAAACATAGCGGTAGTTCACCCGAAGGGTGGATTATAGAACAAGCATATGTTATCCTCCTCAAGCTTGACAAAAATAAAGAGGTATTGGTCAGCAATGATTGGGGAAAATTGGGAAGAAAACAAGAAGAAAATTTATTGGTAGCAAGTCGCTCTTGAACATGACACTTTCCTTCTGCATCCATGCTGGGTTGGGTTGTTCCGTTCACTAGTCTTCACCATTGGTCCATCACACCATCCATCTCTGGGGTTAACACTACCAATCCATCATTAGTGTCGCCGATATGTTCAAGAGAAGTCATTCAGACAATTCACATGAGTCTCACCCACTGCAATACATTCATGCTTCATTCCTTCATGACCGCCATCCTGAACCCCATATCGTCAGTTTGTTTTCACCTCCAAAATCATTTACTTCGTTCCGTGTCGTTGATGTGGGATTCGTTAAGGCCCTCCTGCGATGGGTCGCTTCTTGTCGACATTAGCTCATTATCCAAGAAGTTGACTTAGGAACAACCCTTTCAGTAATTTGAAGCTTGCATGCCTCAATGGCAAGTTTCTCACTTTCGGCGACAGGTTTACATCAATGGCCTTCGACCGAGATATTTTACGTGGTGTTCGACGCCAAGTCCTTTTTCACACCTCGTAAATTGTACTGTAGTACCTTGAGGGTCATTGCCATTATTGGTGATTCCTCTCGCGCCTGTTAATAACTTACATCATTGGCTGGTAATCAGGCAATGTCTTTCCATGTTTGACTCCAAAACATTTTTCACATGGATCGACTTGTACTCCGAGTGAAGATTGGTCGAGTTTGAATACCTCAGATCTAGTTTCATCCATCCGGGCTGCGATATATTCAGGAATATAAAAACATCCGGTGTACATCATTGCCGAACAGATGATTATCCAAATCAAAGGATGATGTGTCCATATCATTAGTCTGTCACACAGACAATCCTCTGTCCTATGTACATAAAAATGAGTTTATAAAGCTGAGCATGGGAATGCCCGCCTCAGCTAGATCATGAAAAGATGTTTTCAAATAATGTATTGTATTGTATCTTATTACAGGTCGCCTCCAAGCTTAGAAAAACTTCAGATCCTCATAGTAAAGCATTTCACCCGACATAAAAAACAATTAATGACCTCATGCTTTAGGGGGAAACTGTTATAGACATTTTTGGGCACTTCAACCCCAATCAAAAATGTCCATAAAATGGGGGCTCCTAAGTCCCTAAAAGGGTTGCTTCACTGCCTAAAGGAACAAGGTCAACTGATTACATCTTCTCCCAGAAGTTCTCCACTGAAAACTGCTCATAAATGGTCAAAACTAGACCATACCAAAAGCTCCATGCAGAGGGTGCGATGCATATCACCTTCCCAATGTACCGGGTGTGATGCATACTATTTGGCTCCTCTGTAGGGTGCGATGGTCGGGAATGGACAAATGGCAGGGACCAAAATGCGAGGTGGAAGATCATGGAATCTTCTAGAAGCTTCCCCTCTGACACTTGCCACACCATTTTCGACCAGGGATGAGTAAGAGATCTTCATTCTCCAAGTGGAAGCAGGAACTATCAGAGAGAAGACACTAATCAAGATCCCAAAAGATGACTCACCTCTCTGTAATCATCTATATATGGATCCCTCATCACAGAGATCTAGTGGCTGGAATCTTGTATCTTGTAGAGAAGCGCTGTTGGTTTTCTGGCGTATATTCATAGTGTTGGGTGATATAAGCTTTACTTGAGGTGAAGAAGGGCTTTCTAGCCGGAGGATGACACTGGGTCAGAACATATGGTTGTAATCCTCTTGATACTTTTCATCTTAATAAAGCTATTCAAGTTTTCCTCCATATTCTTGTATGTTTATTTATATATGCATTTGTATGTTTAAAACACATATGGTCCTGTGTTATTTATGAATATAGATCTTTGTTCTTCGATAGTAGTATGTTGCTGTGATTCCACAGATGCTCTTTGAAGCTGGGCAGATGAAGAAGAAGCGGCGAAGCTCTATCAGGAAAGGGAGGAATCAAACAAGGAAATCAAGCGCAAGACTAAGGTTGGTCTCCTTGGTTCCACTCTTATCTATTTTCATAAGGGAAAACGAAAGTAGACTTTACTTGTTTGTTTCTAAGATAGCTACCAGTCTTAGTGGGAATAGCAACATCCCAGTGGACACTATTCCCGGTAACACAAAGGAAATGCCTATCAAAAATTGTAGTGTGGATACTGCAACATACTTCTTATTTGAAAATGTTCTCTACCATTATTCTTGTCCCAAGATTTTGGTGAGTGACAAGGGAAGTCACTTTTTGAATAGAACTATCGAAACTAACAAAGGAGTTCAAGGTGCACCATCAGAAAATCACTTGATACCACCCATAAGTGAATGGCATAGTAGAGGCCTTCCATAAAATTTTGGAGAACGCATTAATGAAGGTCTACAATGTTAACAAGCATGATTGGTACTTTATAATTCTGTCAGTACTTTGGGCATACTGAACTATGTTGAAGAAACCTATAGGCCAGACAACATTTTGGTTAAAATATGGTCCGGAGGTAATAATGCCCGTGGAATTTATAGTCCCTAGTCTTTGCATTGTTTTCGTGACAAAGTTGACATATTTTAGCATGGTATAATAGAGATTGACATAATTATTACAGTTGGAAGAAGGTAGGTACATAATAGGTTTCCACCAGAGCATGCAGAAAACCAAGGAAAAGGCGTGGTACGATCATCATTTAAGTAGAAATAATTTAGACTAGTGATCTTATGCTATTGTATGACAATAAGTTTATGAAGCAAGGGTTGCCTAGCTAGACAAACTGAGTGGGGAGCCCCTCAAGGGACTTGTCATTGGGAGTCAACTGAAATTGTATAGGGACAGTTGACCCAACTCTCAAAGCTGATTTGTTTTTGGAAAAAAAACTATATTTGTGTTTGCAAGTAGAATAGAGCTTCCATGCTAGGCATTACAGAATAAAGCTTCCATGTCATGATGAATAAGTGAGACATTGCACATTTAGAGTGCCACACAAAGGTACAGGGGGATCCCTAAAGGATTAATTTTCAAAATTCCTAAATCTCAACAACATTGGTATCAGGTTTTAGAGCTTGTCGTTATGATTCTGTCGGCATAGACAAGACTCAAATACGAGTCTGTGTGACCAAATTACCACTGTCAGAAGTTTGCAAGTTACACAGGAAAATGGGGTCCCCTAGGCTTATGTGGCAGTTGATTGGAAAATTGGTCAATGACACGTGGCACTCCAGCATTAGCTTCCTAGCCCTGCACAAAAAGACAAAACAAAAATATTAAAAACAAAATAATAATAATATAATAACAAAAAAATGGTTATTATATTACATATTATGGTTATAATAACAACCATATAACCTATGTGTGGGCTATTACAATCAAACGAAATAATTTTTATGGTATGGCATATGGGTTAAGCCATATTAAAATGGTGTGTGAACAGGTTGAAATGTAACTGTGGATATTTATAAACATTGCAACCATATATTTCATATGGTTTTTAACCATATCGTAATGGTGAACGGGCAATCAAAATCACGAGATTTTTTGCAACCATATATGCTATGGTTTTTAACCATATCGAAATGGCAGAAAAACGAAACTTATATATAGTGTGGCATATGGGTTAAGCCATATTAAAATGGTGCGTGAACATGTCAAAATGTAACTGCAGATATTTATAAACATTGCAACCATATATATCATATGGTTTTTAACCATATCGTAATGGTGAATGGGTCAATCATAATGACAAGATTTTTTTCAACCATATATCCTATGGTTTTTAACCATATGAAAATGGCAGAATGACATAATTTTTATATAGTGTGTCAGTTACATAAAAGAGAAGGGCCTGCGAGGTTTGAACTCAAGGCCCTTCCATTCCAAATGACTCATTGTTAACCCCCCAGCCAAGATTCCATGCAGGTGTTTTCGTATTGTCCACCGAGGAGATGTAATACTTACAACCTTATTTCATGGTAGTGGTTGGGGGGAACTAGAACGAGCATGAGGAACTCAACACTGGAGTAGAACAACATGCAGTGGGAATTCAGAGAGCGAAACCTAGAGGCGGTGGAACTCTGGCGCAGTTCCAGGAGGCAAGACCCTAACATAGGGAATATTCTCTGATGTTGAGAAGAATATGAAATACTCCCCGGGGATCCAGATGTGCCAGTGTCATAAAAGGGTCAAATTTATACTCAAATTTCACAATTTCTCACTATGAATCTAATGGTGTAGTCAATTTCTCCATTTGAGCAGCATATTTTCAGGCCATCCCCAGATGTGGAGGTATAAGGTGTATTTTTTCCATGTATTCATTTGATTTTTGTTGAGATCAATGAAGAGGCCTCCCCACTTTGAGTAGGGCCCAAAGACGTAGTCCACATTGGATGACTTTTATTATCAAGCTCTTTGTCTTCTTTGTCTTGTTGGTGCCTTTATTTTTCCTCTTCTTTAAAGTGTATGCATATGTGGTTTATCATGATATTTTACATGCAATTCTAAATACATCAAAAAAGTAAAGATCCTGAATCAAGTTTGATATCAAAGAAACCTTCTTGTTGATGTGAATTATGGGTGTGTATGATAACTAGAGAAAACCTCAAATAAGGAGAAGGTAAACTTAAGTCCTTTGATATAGAGATTGGATGTCCAATGCAGAGAAGGAAAATGGTAGATGATGATGTTCATACTAAGAATGGACAAGCTTTCCATAAATCTTTTTACACCATGGAAAATAAGGTAGACAAATTGTATGCAGATTATGAGAGGAAAATGATAAGGAAGGAAAAGAATAAGGAAGAGAAACCTGAGGACAATGCTTTAGTGAATCGGGAACATGGAGGAGAACCTCCTCAACTCCCATCTTCATCTCTAAGTGAAAGTTCTTCTTCGTCTTCATCTCATTCTTGTCACTTTAATAGGAAAAATAGAATTGATTCTAGAAAGCATTTTTTAAAGTTGGACGTTAAGTTTGGTTTTCCTATGTTTAACGGAGAGTCTAATGTAGAATATATGAATAATTGGATCAAACAGATTGAATTGTATTGTTGGATTCAATAAATTGAACAAGATGAGGCCAAGATCGAGTTAGCATCTCTTTGACTGTGTGGCACCGCTCTCGTATGGTGTGAGAGAAAAATATAGAAAGGTAGAAAGCATGTGGGTGAATTCCTTTTTTCTTAGTCTAAATTTGTTTCTAATTTAAAGGGGCAATTTTATGCATTGGGATATTGACAGAAAGACATGATGGAATGACAACATTTGAGACAAGGAAAAGGCCAAGGTGTTAAAAATTTCATAAAGGAATTTAGGAAAAAAAAATTCGCATTGGGAATTCCATTAGCTTCACCTGATACTTTGATGAAAAATATTAGTTCTTTACATAATTATCTTTGAAATTCGGTTTTGTTGTTTGAACCAAAAACTCTTAATGAAGTTAGTGTGAAGGTTGAACATCTAGAAAGCAGGGGGAAGCATGACCAAGATGACCGTCCAAATAAGGAAATGACAATAAGGAAAAATGAAGTTAATACCTCTTACACTCATTGTGAGAAAGAAGGGCATAATGAAGAGCATTTCTAGAAACTGCATTCAGGATTGAAGCAAAAGAGGAATGGTAGAAAAGGGAAGTAGAAGACAATAGCCATCATGCAACAAGACCATGAATCTGATTTAGATGATGAGGTGAAGGTCACAACTGTTGGGTTTGTAGGTGTTGGACCAATTGACCTGGATTTGATTTAGGTGATGAGATGAAGATCACAACTCTTGGGATTGCAGGTGATGGACCTATTGACATGGGTTTTGATTCAGGCAATAAGACAAAGATTGTAATAAATTTTGTGCCAAAAATGAGAATAGAACCAAAGACTGAATGACTCCATGAACTTGAGGAGATCAACCAAAGAATTCAAGGAGAGAATTCCAAATTAAGGAGGCTTCTAGAAGAAGTAGAAGAGGAGAAATTGAGTTTGCAACATTAGTTACAATCCATGGATATGTTAGTTTCTGTAGCATCAGATGTGTTCTAGCCACAAAATTTGATGGAGAGGCTAGAATGCATGAGATATCCAAAGCCCAGAAATTGTTTATGGAAATTCCACCTAGAGATGACATAATTAGATCATTAACCTATTTTTTAATGTTTCCTAAGTCTAAAATTAGGAAAACTGGTTAATTAATCACAATTAATTAAGTTAAGGTGAGAATAGTCCAAAAAATCACACGGATCAATCCATAAATTATTTGAGCCATTGATTAAGATTTAAGCTTGGTTGTTGGAGTTCCAATAGAAAGATATCAGAAGGGACCAATGTGGTGATGGACTACATACTTGAGTAATTCAATTTCCTTGGCATATCGATTTCTAGAGAGTAACAGTAGTTTCCGAAGAGCCAGAGATCGAAGTAGAGATAGTGAGAGTTAGAGACAGTGACCTGGAGAGGCAACAACAAGGAGGTAGAGTTATTCTTAGTGAGACAATGGAGAGGGTTGCATAGCTGTTTCATAAGAGCAACTCGATTTGGCTGGAGGAAAAATCATTTTAAGTTCCAGAGGTCAGACAAAGGTTCCAGTGTGCCGAAGAAGTGATTTCCTCACCAGAGACAGGCAAAACAACTTCATCAAAGGCATTTCAGAGACTAGACATCATAGGGTTTGTGCAAGCACATCGCAAAGACTAACATAGAGGGTCCAAGAGGATGAGTTTTATGAAGGAAAGTTGTGGCGGGGTTGCTTGTGGAAGAATGATAATTCCCTTACATAATGTTGGCCATATTTTCTTACTGTGGGTTGCCAATTTCAGGCATCTATATTGTACTCAGAATTTCACTTTTGCTTAATAATAAAAACCCTCAACTACTGCACCAATTTTCCCAAGTTGGGTTTTTCCAGGGAAATTTGTCCAAAAATAATTCTGTCATTTTTATTGTGTGTGTGTACTATAATTTTCTTAGTTTACAACACTATTTTCTTCCACTTTTTATTTGTGAAAATGACAGTGCAAATTATTTGGTATTTGCTATAGCAAACTACAAATAAATTGTTAAACAAATGAACAATCAGAAAAAAAATAATTTTTAGCTATTGTGACAGATGACATTTTCACATGGTATCAGAGCGTGAGTGATTAGCTAAGAATATCAGAAGTAGAGGAAAGAATTTTGTTGCTTAGAGGGAGCAGTAAGCCAAAATTCCTAGAGGTTGCGCAGTTCATTGATAGAAAAGCTGAATTGTTGAGGCAAGAATTTGATTTTCAGTTGCAAGGTTGCAGAAAAGACAATTTTCCCGAGATGGAGCAACATCAACTCCAATTTTTGCTGAGTAGATTCCTTGGTTGGACGCAGATGGTTTTGTAACATCAGAAACAACATTGGGTGGAAGAGAAAAGCAAACACAACAGAGGGAAAAATTCTCTCAGGGAACTTCGAGTCTCAGAAGTTCAATTTTTCCAAGCATATTGGCAATAGTAGCTAGCAGATCTGTGCATTCAAGGAGGGAGTGTGAGTAGTAGAGCAACAACCAAGCAGAGGGAAAGAGGGAGTTTTCAATAGATTCAGAGATGGTCACAACAAGGCTCAGAGATCAAGATAGGTTGGATGGAGATTCCAACTATGTCATCTAGAAGGCTAGGATGTCCTTCTTTCTAGATGAATATGGCCTGAAATCCTACATAGATAATGTCGTGGCAGTTCCCCAGGATGCAGATAAGCTCAAATAATATAGTAAGGAGATGGAAATGGTGAAGCAGCTGACCTTGGATGGAGTCTGAGACCATATAGTATCACATTTGGTAGATAAAGGTACAACCAAAGAGATGTGGGTAGCTCTCTCCACACTATATCAAGTTAATTCTAAGCAACGAAAGATGTTTTAGGAAGAAAAGATGAGATGCATACAAATGCAGAAGGTCGAAGGCATAGATCCCTTCCTCACTGGGATTCGTGAGGTTCAAGATCGACTTCCAGTTGTTGGGGAAATGCCTCAACCATCAGAGCTAGTGCGATTGGAACTAAACAGTGTCTTAGAGGATTGGAAAGTGTTTGTCCAAATTATATTGGGCATAGACACTTTGCCAAAATGGGACAATATGTGGTCCAATTTGTAGTAGGAGGAGTTCAGGAAAGCTCTGTTAAAGAGCTCCATCAGTGGCACTAGTAGTAACAGATCAAAGAGTGTGAAGGAGGAGGAGAATGTGGCCCTTGCATTGAAGGGTCCCAGTCAGAGGCAGGGGGAGCAAAAGAAGAATAAGAAGGACCTATCTAAGGTCAAGTGATTCAGGTGTGGCGATTTTGGTCGCTATAGTACCCAATGTCCTCTCAAGAAGAAGGGTAAGCAGGAGAAGCAGGACCAGGTGGCAACACATGCTGAGATAGATAGGTTGTCCTCCAGGTTGGAGGAGGATTTTGTGATGTTCGCAGAAAGACCTCCAAGAGTGAGGTGGGGTGATTTGGTGCTATAGCCCCAAAGAGCTACAAATATGGGCAAGGACTTTAAGGCGTACACCTCATGGATCATTACCTGGCTAAAGGGGTCCCACAATATTCAATAGCAGGACGAATCAATAGTATTTAATGCAGTCAGTACCAGAGTGACAATTGCATACTAGTAGTAGTCAGGTGTTGAGAAGTGTAGTGTAATGTTAAAAATAGAGCAAGTGGCTCAGTGCAGAATTGGCAACAACATAGAGTCTTTAGTGGTAGTGCAGATGTTAGTAACAATCAAAGACTTGGGAGACATATGTATCATGCTAAACACAGGTGATTAAGTATTTTGGATGCTTCTAAATTGTAGTAGTTATAGTTGTGACAACAACATATGGGAGGTAGTTGTAGTGCAGATGCAGAGTTGGCAACAGTATAGTAGTGTCATCAAAAACATAGATGCATCGTCAAAGTTGCACGGTGGTTGGTGGGAAGTATGCCCAGACATTAGCAACATGACAGGAGGAGATATAGAGACAGGGTGTTGTGTTAGGATGTGCAACACTAGAGAGAACATAGTGCTCGTTAAGAGGGAGTTTTAGTTTGTATATCATCGAATGTGTTCTAGCCATGAAATTTGGTGGAGAGGATTGAATGCATGAGATCTCCAAAACCCAAAAACAGTTTCTAGAAATTTCACCCAGAGATGACTTAATTAGATTATTAACCTATTTTTTAATGTTTCCTAAGTCTAAGCTTATGAAAATTGGTTAATTAATCAGAATTAATTAAGTTAAGGTGAGAAGAGTCTAGAAACTCACATGGATCAATCAGAAATGATATGATCCATCAATTAAGATTTAATCTTGGTCGTTGGAGTCCCAACAAGAATATATAGGAAGGTATTGATGTGGTGATGGAATACACACTTGAGCAGTTCAATTTCCTTAGCAGATCGATTTCCAGATAGTATTAGCAATTGTCGGAGAGCCAAAGATCGAAGCAGAGATAATGAGGAGTAGTGAGTGTGTGTTAGCACTTCATAAATTACCTAGGTTGAAAAATAAAATCTAGAGGTAACCACAAACCACTTCTAGGTCAAAATCTAGCCCTTTTGACCTGGAGAGGACTCTCTCACTTAGTTTATACAAAAAATATGATATTAGGCTAGGTAGTAAGCTGAACAAGGTTAGATTTTTTAAAGGTTTGTTGATGAGAAAAGAGACAGATCCATTGGGCATGGAGTCATGTCAAATCAATTTTTTGTTTAGTGATATGATGGAAAAAGAGAGGCTTTCTCCACAGGGGCAAGGTAGGTAGCTTTAGTGGTGGGATTTAGGTCAATTTTTTGTAGGGGATGAATGTAGAAAAGGTGAAATACAAAACATTAGAGCATCAAACCGTGGATAAATTCTAAAACGTTGCTTTAAGATGAAAACATTGACAAATTGTCAAACTAAAAGAGACCATCATTAAAGATGAATTCTAAATTAAACATTTGGTTTTCCAAATAATAAGATGCACATTAAAGGGATGTAAACACACAAATAACTTACAAGCTCAAAGGAGCAAAAAACAACCAAAATCCTGACTCGGGAATCCCTGCAAATCACCTTTTATTTCATTCATTCACTCGCAAAGTTTTCAAAAAATACAGTGCACAAAAGTCTTTTTCTCCAATCTCAACCAACAACCAACCCTTTCTACATTCAAATGCATGAATTATATACAATATTCTCTTCCTAATTCTAAGGGGGTCGAAATCCATGTATTCCCCTAATAGATAAAACTAATTACATGAAAATACCAAGCAAAACCACTTTCCTAGGTACTAAGAAACTACCTTTGACCTATTTATTATAACTTTCCTAATACATCATCAACTTAGAATATTGAAAAATAAACATTAAAGACATCTCCTAAGATAATTTTCCACCTATCTACATGATCTAAACCACTTCTAGAAGTCGAAAATTTGAAATTTGAAATGAAATGCACTGACTCTCAAAACTCGTAGGGCATTAGGTAGTTTCGCAGCAAAATGAAGCAGCGTCCATGGTCTGTATGGTTGTGGCCCCTTTTTTTCAAAATAAAGAAAATTAGTATGCTTCAAATACTCCTGTGATGGTGTTGAACCTCTTAGATAAGTTTCAAAGTGCTTGCAGACCTCCTTTTGGACTATTCCCAACTTTCGCAACAAAATTGTCAACTTTCGCAGCGTGATTGATATTTCTTTAATATCTCTTAAATGGTAAGACATATTGAGTTATTTTTTTTACAAGTTAATATCATCATAACCATTCCCCCCAAAAAAATTGAGCCAAATCCAACTCGCGAATCTCAAGAAAATCCAAAAATGGTTGTAGGTGACAGTAGCTTATTTCTAAAAAACTGAGAAGAATTTTGGGCTGAAATTAATTGAATTTATTAATCTCATGCCCATACATCTATTATACAAATTTCAGGTCAAATGGGTACAGGGTCTAAGAGATACGGTGAAAATATGGTGACTGTGTGAAAACGCAACGCAAGAGATGAAGGCTCCATGGTTGAGATACCTTCGGTCACTCCTTGAGTTGCTTGACGACTTCAATATGTGTGAAAAGGCATGAAAAACATCAAATTCCTCCTTAGAAACTTTCTTTTATCTCACAAAGCCCCCAACTCTCTAAATTTCACTTTAATAAAAAATGCAACGCCATTGAGAAAGCGCAGCGCCATATGTCCTCTATAGGTTTTGATCAACGGTGATGTCTCTGAACAAGATCAACATCCTTTTCATGATGCTAACGTAATGCTAACCATACTGGAAACCCCTTTCAAACCATTCTTCATAAAAAATACCAAACATTCATTTTCACACCCAAAAATGGAACGAAGATGAGTTTTTTTCTCTTGCAGGCTTTCTATGATTTTTTGTTGGTTCATATATGCAATTTCAGAGTTCTTTCAAGACTAAAGGATAAAGATAGAGATACATTTTCAGCTGTGAGGGAATTTTGACCATTGACATGCGATAATTGCAACGCTATGTGGATTCACAGTGCCACTGCCTCCCTTTCGTAGCGAATGAAATGAGCAACCTGAGCTTTTCAGTACAGATGATGAAGAGATGAATGATATGGAATGAAGAGGAAAGTTCAAATGCTCACGTAGAATGTCTAGGAGTGGAAATGAAGGCATTGATCGTGATTTAGAAATAAAATCATGAATGCACAGTGCTTTTTTGAAAACACAACACATTGGTGAAAGGAAGTACTCTCCTTCTAACCATTATTTCCTACTGAGATAATGATTTGTCCTTTTGAAATGAAATTCAAACTAATACCAAAGAGCCTCCAAGTTTGTGCCAAGATAATTTCACGGTTTCTTTTGATTTGGACATAACCTCTAGACTTAGGTGACCTAGTAACAATGACTTAGAATGGTGGCAAACTCATAATAACCAAGGATTTGTAAAACATGATTTTTGTATTTTTTCCAAAGTGACCAAAGACCTCCCATGATTTCTGTCTGTAAGGAAAACACATGACTTTAGACATTGCAATCTTAACAAAATAAACACCTTTACATGACACCCAATCTAAATCTATACCTCTTTGAACAATAATATTCAGGTGATCATGACTAATATTTACAAATTTGACCTTAAATACATACCAAGACTAACATGACCAAGATCCCTAGACATAGGACACTAACACAATGATCTAGAGGAAGTTTTCTAGATCTGGAGAGGCATCAACAAGGAGGCTGATTTATTTCCAGTGAGGTGATGCAGAGGACTGCATAGTTGCTTTAGAAGAGAAATTCGATTTAGCTGGAGAAAAAAATGTTTTCAGTTATAGAGGTCGGACAAAGGTTCTAGTGTGCTGGAGAAGCGATTTCCTCAGTAGAGACATGTAGAACAATTCATCAGAGGTAGTTCGTAGGTTAGGCTTCATAGGGCCCGCTCAAAGACTGACATGGAGTCTCTAGGAGGATGAGTTTTCTAAAGGAAAGTTGTGTTGGGGTTGCTTGTGGAAGAAGGGTAATTCCCTTGCATAAGTTTGGCCAGATTTTTTTGTTGTGGATTTCCAGTTTCAGGCATCCATATTGTACTTAGAATTTCTCTATTTTAATAATAAAAACCCTTAGTTGTTGCACAAGTTTTCCCAAGTTGATTTTTTCCGGGGACATTTGTCCAAAAATAATTGTGTCATTTTTATTGTGTGTGTGTGTGTGCTAGAATTTTATTAATTTCCAACACTATTTTCTTCCACAGTTTATTTGTGAAAATCACATTGTGAATTATTTGGTGTTTGCCGTAGCAAACTACAAATAAATTGTTAAACAAATTAACAATTAGAAAAATAATTTCGAATTGCTATGATAGATGAAATTTTCACAAGATAAGGCCTTGGAAAAGTTGCAACGTGACAATCCATCTTCACCCACTTCATATTCTACACCTAAGTTAAAAATTGATTTTTCAATTTCATGTTATGATGATGACTTCCTTATTTTTGAAAAAAACACTACAAGAATTGGTTCAAAATTGATGAAGAAAATGGGGTATCAAGGAAAAGCTGATGGCCAGGGAATTGTGAATCCCATCAAAGTGGAGGAATTACCTCATTATAGGGCTTGGTTATGTAATAAATGAGGTTGGAGAATGTTTCGAGACAACCAATTACTGATCAATGATAGATGTTGAGAGGACATCACAACATTCCGGTGACAATGAGAATTCCAAAGGACGATCTAAGGCAAGCTCTCCTCATCAGAGCTGCATTAGAGACAATCATTCAAAGAAGGCCAGGAAAGTCCAGATGAGGAAGAACCATTGCAACAAGAATGGACATTAGAGAGCCACATGTTGGGAGCTCCATCCAGAGTTGCATCTCAAGAGGGGCTAGAAAGCAGTTGCAAAGGAAACAGTCGGTGAAGTTGTTCAACAAGAGAATCAATTACAAGAAGAAGACCCATTAACTTGGTTGGGTAAGACATGGGTAGTATTTTTAAGTAGTTGAGCATGACCACATTTGTAAATCACATGTTGCAAAATATTTGTAAAAGTGGTGAAGTGTTTGTCATCACTTGTAAATGCAACATGGTGATATTTTGGCCTTTTAGTTGGATAACGAAGGGTTTGGTGTCTGATGTAAACTCGACCATGAGTGTGTTATAAAATCTTGGAAAGTATGGGTTGTGTTTGAGTCTTTGTTAGGTCCCTATACTACTAGTGTAACCCCTAATTGCTATTAGTGCAATCCCCTTATTATATTGTTGTGCCCATGTAGTCCCCATATTGTTATTATTGTGCCCCATAGAAGCCCACTATTGTTATTGTTGTGCCCTTACATTATTATTGTTATGTTAGCTCTGATTATATTATGACCCCTTGGACTCTTATATATAGAAAGGAGGTCTTGTCATTTGTATTATCCAATAATTGTTCATTTATGTAATGTAAAGGAGGTTTCCCCCTCAAAGAGGCTTATTTTGAAGGTGTTGATCTATCTTTTCTATCTTTTTGTGAGCTAGTTTCATAACATTTGGTATCAGAGCTTTAGATTCTAGTGTTTCACTGCTCCAAACAGGTCATTGTGGAATTTTCGCTATAACTTTTTCGCTAAAAAGTTTTAGAAGCTAAAACAAAAACCCATTTGAGAAGAAATTGTTTTGAACCTCAGGACCGAATTTCAGATCTTGTCTCCCTATATTTTCGAAGATATGATCTGAGGAAATTAGGGTTTTTGCAAGCTCCAAAATTCCATCTCAAATAGGTCATCGTGGAATTTCGCTATATTTTTTTTCTACGAAGGTTCAAATTTTGAAATTCAAACCCGTTTGAGCCGAAATTTTGTTGAAGCTAGGGTTTGAATTTCAGATCTTGTATCGCTATATTTTAGAGATATGATCCAAGACATTTAGGGTTTCTTCAGGCTCCCAAATTAAATCCCAAATAGGTGACCTTGGGAAAACCATCATAACTTTCTCTCTGAGCATCAGATTGAAATTTCGTAAGAAGTTACAGAAAGAGGACAGACTGTAATGTTCTGTGTATTGTTTTCAGATCCGAAGGTCGAAACAATAACACATGGAACTTTGTACAAGTTTGCTTTAGTGAAAACATATATAATTAGGTCATCTTGGGAGATTTGGTGTAGAAATTCCCACTTTAGATCAACAGATTATGAAATATACCAAAACACAGTACAAGATCTAATTCTACAACACTTTGCAGAAGCTTAATCAAATTGACCAAGATCAAGAGAACACATATAACTGAGAATGAGAAATCAATCACACATAACACAGAAGAAATAACCTGGGGAAAGCCTCAACCTAAAACCCTAACTCTGTATTATCATACAAGTGGAAATATAGTCCGGATTACAAAAAGAATCAGCTCACAAGCTATCTTGTTCTCTCTGCAATCCCTATGTTGCTCATAGACAGTCAAAGGCCTCTCTCAAACCTTATCCTCTGCCCTCCAAGCCTCCTATTTCTTTGCACAATTTTCCTTGGGGTCTAGTGCAACCACTTGTGTGAATTGACCTCTTACACACTCACTAACCTCTGATCTAACTGCGCAATCCTGAAGGAGATAAATCCTTCTCCATGGATGAGTTTCCTTTATAGGAAAAATCCATCTAACTGATAGTACACTATCCCTCCTCTGATCTCAACTGGGTCTCTGTCTGAACTGACATGCATGAGTTATTAATGAGAGAATATTCAATTATCTGAAGTGCAACAATTATATGCAAGCATGCATTAACTAACTAAACTCACATTAATTTAAACAAACTGTTTAAATCAATCTAACTGGACTTGACTCAGTTAATTGAGCCAATTGATTACAACTCAAATTAGAACTCATCCTTATCTCTTTCACTGATGGATAAATTCCTCAATTAATGGAGAAACTGTTGCATGTCCTCACATAGACTTCATGTTTGATTTTTCACAACTAATTAACTCATGGTGAATTAATTAATTTATTTTCAAACAACTGTTGAGTTCAAATTCGAATTTTACTTCACTATTTTAGTTTAGGGACTGAATAAAATACGAATCCATCCCGAACTGCTAAAAATAGCAATGCTATTTTTAGCACTTCCATTTTTCATTCCTTGTTGCTCAATCCAACACTGGTACCCAAAATGATATTTATATTAGTGCTATTTTTAGCATTTCTTGTTGCTATTTTCAACACTCCCTCTCAACAAGAAAGGCATTCAACTTGAACCCGATCCTGTACCTTTGGAATTTTCTGCATGCAACACTTCTACCAAGTGTGGTTGCTCCAACAACTCTAGAAAAAAAAAACTCCCCACTGACCGCTCTGTTGGGCTAGAAATATACTCTGATGCTGAAGCTCTACCTGCTGTTGACAAGTGCTCCCTCTTTGACCTCTGAGTTGCTGCAACACTCCATGCATCTTGCACTGTTGCAAACCTCTCTGTGCCATCTTGCACTGGTGCAACACTCCTGTGCCTCTTGCATTGTTGCAGCCTGCTAGCTCTACACAGTTCTGGGACTCCTGCACTGCGGCTCTCACTGCCGCTCCATCCGCATCTGTCTCTACCCACTCAACCAGTCCTGCTACTCCTCATCGGGGCTCCTGTTGCAAAGTTGAATCAAAGAGGTTGGGTACCTCAAGGATCCCACCCCTATTCTAGCCTTCTTGGGACTGTCACTCCACATTGCCCCACCTCCGACCTAGAGGTATGGATGCATGTGATCCCTTTGCCCACCTAGCTCAAAATTTCCCCCTATTGGAGGTCTCTGCATGAGTAGATGTCTCTACTCGATCTCCTCTCAACTTCTATAGTTGTAGTTGCTCCATAACCTCCTGAAGCTGCTTCACCAATCGTGGCTCCTCCACAATCATCTAAGACTTCTTTTGGCACTACATGTTGAGAGGTAATGTACTTTCCCTCTCAACCACCAAGTCTCCATCAGTTTCCTTGCTCCTCAAGGCTTTACATGCATCTTTAACCTTAAGAGCATATAGGCTCTTCAGCCGTGAACTGAGCTGCTTCACCTGTCTAGTGAAGATGTGTCTAAGGAAAACCTTTCCCTTACTGAAGACTACATCGTAGCCTTTGTCTTCTAGCATTGCGATTGACACCAAATTTGTCTTCAATCTTAGTACATACTTGACATCAATCAAGGTAATGCGAGCTCCATGCTCCCTCTGAAAAACAACCATGACTACACCTGAGACATTATACTTTTCATGATTACCCATCACTATGAGTATTTGGAGATCTTTCTTCTCCAAAGTACTGAACAAACTCTTGTCGCCGGTCATGTGGAAAGAAGCTCCACTGTCAAGAAACCAACCACTTCCCAGCATGGATGAAACCATGCATGCGAACAGTGTGAAATCCAACTTGGACTGTGAGGCGAGTGCCTCACCTTCTAATCCTTCCACGGATCCCTTATTGGATTTCCTCGGTGCATAATTCGTAGCAAAATGGCCCACCTCATGACAACGAAAGCATTGTACTTTCGATTTGTCAAACTTCTTCCCACCTTGGGAAGAACTGGATTGGGAAAGAGAATCCTTCTCCTTCCCCTTCTTCGCCTTACTCACTAAGGCACAATTTTCTTCATCCTCCATGGATGAATAACCATATCTGGTGCTTATTCTTATCTCCTTCTGCATCAGATCCGACCAAAGTCGTTCCCAATCTGACAATTTCTCTGTTCCATTAACCGAGTCCTGGTAGCTATGCTAGCTCTTAGGAAGACTGAGGAGTGTAAGACTCACCATGTCATCATCAACTGTCGCAATCTCTAGACTTCCAAGCTCATCCTTGCATGTGGTGAGCTTGTTCAGATACGTAGAGATCGTGTCGCCCTTTTCACACTTGATCTTCCGAAGCTTGTCCTTCAGCGCCAACTTCCTCTGATCACTGCTATTCTAATATAGATCTTTCTGTTATCACTCAGGTTGTCGCTAGGCTCCTAATAGGGATATGGCTGAGGTAACCACAAACCAATCTTCTGATTGCAGGTTCTAGCCCACCTGCAATCGGAGAGGGCTCTCTCCTTTAGATTCAACCTTAGTTGATGATTTTAGGCTAGCTTTCTGACTTCAAGGGGATGTTGACTGTGATTGGAAAGAAGGTAGGATT
>APFE030383931.1:23398-72994 GCA_000404065.3 Pinus taeda
TCAAAAATCTAAATGCTGCTGGAATTAAATGCAAGTAAATCTTTTTGGCTGCGCTGGGGGCAGCTGAATCGGAACAAATGACGAGGTGGCCCTTGGGGACCAGATGCGGTGCTGCTGGAGTGAAGGGCTGCAGTTCGGCTTTGGTGCGAATTGAATGTGCAATAATTATGATTTGAGAGCTTCAAGTAGTTTCGCTCTCCTTCTATGAATCTGCTGGAAGATATTCAATTTTCTCTTGCTTTGGGTCGCTGCTCAAGATATTCTCTGATACACTTTGCCGCTACATTGATGGTTTCCGCCGTCGAATGATACTCTTTGACACGCTTGATGCCTGCTGATTTGATCTGATACTCTTTAAACTCTGTGACTGATCTGCTGCTGTCTTCAAACCGGATCCTTTGGCATGATTGGACAATTTTGGAGCTCTTTCGGCGCGCAGTGGGCTCGGCAATCAGAAGATTCCCTGAAGATTCCTCGAAATGGCCTATTTCCTGTAGCGATGCGCTACGCGCTATTCGCGCATCGGAAACTGCCTCCGTTTCTTGATCTGGAGCTCCGAAGTGCGATTTTTCTCCCTGCGGGAAGCTTTTTCGGCTTTTCTGGCTGCTGACGTAAGCATGGCGTCGGCTGTACGACGGATGACGTCAGCTGTGGGTCCCTGGTACAGAGCGACGTGGTGAGATACTGGATGTACTGTGGTGAAGAGACTCCGATGCGATATTGCAATATTGCGTCGGCGGGAACGAGGGGGGAATTAGTTTGGAGACTTGGCACTTGCGACTGCCGATTGGCGATATCGCGATATTGCGTCGGCGGAGATGGAGAGGTGAATGGATTGGACACTCGACGTTTGTGATCACCGATCGCCGATATCGCAATATCGCATCGGCGGGGAGACGGATGGGCGATGATTTGCATGAATATGTGAGTGCGAGGTTGCGATGCGAAAATGGCTTTGAGGAGAAAAAGGTAAGTAAGTGGGTGTGAAGGACATTTGAGGTTTCGGAAGGGGTCAACTTACCTCGGAGGGACTTTATACTTTGAAAGGAGTCCATAGTATCTGGGAGGTGGTTTTGGAGGTTGGGGTTCTTTCTTAGTTTCTGATAAATTGAACAATTCGCGGGAGTTGTTATGGTTATTTTTCAACCAGGGAGAGGGATATTACATAGGGGAATTTTACTTAATATTAATAAGGGGGCGGGAAGAATAGGGAGCTAAATAATAATGTTAGTGGTTAATATGGAGATGGTAAGAAAGCACTAAGTTCGGGAGAGCTTAGGCTGTTACAAAGGGGTAGGACCATACTTTGGGAGAAAATATGGAACAACTTTGAGTAAAGCAGATCTTTACTCGAGCTGGAGTTTATGGAGATGATGGAACTTAAGAGGTGTCAAGCAGATCTTGACCTCTTTTGGGGAAATTGGTTAATGATTGGGGAAAACAGAGAAGGGGAGTCAGTTATATCTCATTTGAGCCTTTTTGCTTACAAATCTTTGTTGATTATGTTCTGCATGATATGATACCTGAAAACCTGGAACTGGTCAGCAATTTCAGCAGCCTCAGAACTACCTACCCAGCCTACTTGCCTAGCATTTTTTCTTCTTTTGTTTGGGGGTGCACTTAGACTTGCAAACCCATCACTCATTTTTCTTTTGATGCTTTCCTATCTACATACTACCCTTATTTCTTCCGGAGCCCAGATTAAGTTGTTGGGCTCTTCTGCTTCTCTACCTATCTAAGAATCTGCCAAGATTAAACTGTTTGGACAGATTTACAATCTCTATATTCTAAAACATGAAATTTAAACCTAGGGAGACCAAGATTAAACTGTTTGGACCTTCCTTTAATTAAAGTAGCGATACCGGGATAACTTTACAAAATTTGAAGGCAATTGAATGAAATTGAGGTAGCCTTCTTCATTTGGAGATTGTTTGAGCAAATATGGAGCATTGCAGCAAGCAAAGTACGACATATTTGGCCTGTGAAATGCCAATCATGAAAAATGAATACCTGCTGCAGTAGGAGCTAATAGTGGCTCCACTCGGGGATGGCTTCTCCTTGCGAGAAGCCAAGAACAACAGGCCATAACGCCTTGGTTTTTTAGTTTCTTGCTGTCTTCTGCAAAACTGGGAAGCATCGCCTGCTTTCTTCCGCGTGCTCCCAGTATTATAAACTCTAAAAAGTCAAACCGATATCTACAAACATGTACAAACCAACTACCATCTGCTTTTTCAAGCAGGAGGATCATTGTAGTGTTTCAACATCCGGCCATTGATCGGGCCTTCTTCCGCTGTGTTGTTATCAAGAGATTTGAGAAAGTAGGTGTTATTGCCTTGCACAACGCTGATAATGTACGGACCTTTCCACAGAAAATCAAATTTAGCATGTTTGCCCTTGTCTTCCCTTCTTGCATCCCATCTTAGGACTTTGCTGCCTACCCAGAAATCCTCCGCTTTGGTTCTCTTGTCGAACATTTTCATGAGTTTTTCTTGTAGACCTTGAGCTCTATTGAAAACTTCTTCTTTGGTTTGTTGAAGGTGAATATTCTAATTAATTCTTCTCTGCATGTCGTTTGGCTCAGCCTGAATTTCTTGCAACAGTTTGATAGTTGGTATGCCCAGAGATGAAGGAAACCTGGCTTCCATGCCATACACAAGTTCATAGGGGCTCAACCCGATGGATTTTTTGGTGGTCATTCGGTCTGCCCGTAGGGCACTGGTGAGCTTTTTGTGCCAGTTTTTTTGTTCTCTTCTAGCATCTTCTTTATGATATTGATGAGGCTCTTATTGGAGGACTCGGCCAGGCCATTGCCTTGCGGGTAATAAGCAGTGGAGTGACCTAAGGTAATGTGGTATTTGTGGCAAAAGTTAATGATTTGATTAGATTTGAAAGCAGCCGCGTTGTCGGTAATGATTTTCTCCGGGCAGCCAAATCTGGACAGGATGTTTCTCTCAAGAAATTGGATGATGGTGGAGTCATTGGCTTGCCTACATGGGGTAGCTTCAATCCATTTGGTGAAATAGTCGGTGGCTGTCAAAATCCATTTGTGCTGGCCTGAGGAGGAGGGATGAATTTCTCCAACGAAGTCAAGACCCCATTGTTGAAAAGGCTTTTCGGTTGAAATGGGCTTTAGGGGCAGAGGCAATAGTTTTCTTTTTCCTTCAAAGATTTGGCATTTGTGGCATGAGGCAGTGAATGTTTTCACATCTGTAAACAAAGAGGGCCAGTAATAACCGGCTCACAAGATCTTGTCCGCTGTGGATTTCCAATATAAGTGGCCTCCGCAATCACCTGCATGAAATTCTTTCATGACGCTGTTAGTTTCATCCTTAGTTAAACATTTAAGCAAAATGCCTTCATAATTTTTCCAAAATAAGGCACCATCTATGACGCAGAAGTTTGATGATTTCATTCTTAAAAATCTTTTTTTAGTTCTGGACAATATTGGGGGAGCACACAGGTTTAACAATACAAAGCAAATATCAGAGTACCAAGGGGACTGTGTGAAGGTATCACTGATCTGTGGAGTCGCCAGCTCCACTTCATCGTCCAGCTGATTAATGTCAAGTGCTTGGAAATTTGTTTCGGCCATTAGCTTAGCTAGCCTTTGTCCTTTTACGAGCTTGGTGGGCTTTATCTCAATGTCGTACTCAAGGATGCTAGCAATCCATTTGCCTCTTCTGCCTTCCAATCCTTCTTGAGTTAATATATCCTTTACAACAGCATTGGGGACATATGCGATCACATGAGAGTAGAGGATGTAAATTCTGAAGTCTTTAATGGCTTTGACCAGGGCGTAAGCTCGCTTTTCCATGATCTGAAATTTTAGGGGCGCATCTCTCAAAGCTCGGCTGAAGAAAGCTATTGGTTTCTCATTGCCCTGATCATCTTTCTGCAGAAGGACTGTGGCTATGGTATGTTCTGATGCGAAAGAAAAAATGATAAAGTCTCTGTCAAATTGAGGACTGGTAAGGACAGGTGTTTGAGTCAAGGCCATTTTTATACTCTCAAAAGCTTGCTTGGCCTCAAGGGACCATCTCACCTTGGCATCCTTTTTTAGCATGTTGCTCAATAGCCTTATTAACTCAGCTAGATTGGGGATAAATCTTCTCAGGAAGTTGATTTTTCCGAGGAATCCTTGTAACTCTTTCGTGTTTCTTGGGTAAGGGATTTGGAGGATAGCCTGAATTCTTTCTGGGTTGATTCTGATCCCATCTTTTGATATTATATGCCCTAATAACCTGCCTTCCTCCAGGGCGAACAGGGACTTCTTCGGGTTCAAGGAAATGCCAAATTTCCAACATGTGATAAAAATTTGCCTTAAGTGCTTAAGGTGTTGCGAGTCAGATTTGGAAAATGGGGTCAGGTCATCCAAGTAAACCACAAGGAAATTGTGTATTTCCTTAGCGAACGCGATATCCATTACCCTCTGAAAGGTGGCGCCGACGTTTTTCAGCCCAAAAGGCATTTTAACGTATTTAAACGTTCCCCAGGGTGTAGTAAAAGCTGTTTTGTCCTGATCATCTGGGAGAACAAGAATTTGGTTAAATCCTGAGAATCCATCAAGTAGAGAGATCCTAGAAGAACCCACCACTCTTTGCAAGATGTGATCCATTTTAGGTAATGGGTAGTGGTCTTTTAGGGAGACTTGGTTTAGATTTCTCAAGTCTACACACAGTCTTATCTCTCCTGTTTTCTTTCTGGTAGGAACTAAGTTAGATACCCATTCCGAGAATCTGATAGGCGCAATGATCCCTGCTTCAAACATTCTTTTTATTTCTTTTTCAATCATAGGGAGAAGCATGGGGTTGATTCTTTTGAGTTTTTGTTTGAACAGTTTCTGGTTCGGCCTTAGGGGAATGGTATGCTGGATTATTGAAGTGTCGTAGGACTTCAAGTCCTCATAACTCCAGGCAAATACGTCTTGAAATTCTTTGAACAGATCCACATATTTGGGCTTTTGGTCAGGAGGTAGGTTTTTAGAGAGTTTAATCATCTTGGGATGTTCTGCTGTTCCTATGTTGTATTCTTCTATGGCGGCATCCAAAGGTTCCATTTTTGGTTTTCTGGCCACATCGTTGTTATCAAACATGTCTTCCAATGGGGTAAGGCTAGCAAGCAAAACATTTCCTTTTAGGTCGATAAACTCTTCTTTCTCCTCTGCTGCCTTAGGTGGGTAAGCCTGCTTCATTTGCCCTATGTTTGTGCTATCAAAAATAGTTGCGTTGAGTATCTGTTCAGCCATGGGGGCTGTTAGGGTCATGCGATCTTCTTCTGCTAGTTGCTGTGTTTCTGGTGTAACGTCCATGTCAATGTTGGTACTAGAGAATTCACCTTCCAGAGTAAAAAATTTGTTAATCTGGACATCATCTTGGAATACCTGCCAACTCTCGACATTGTTAGGAATTGACGGTCTGTGTTTTACTTCTGCAGTGAAGCGGTGACTTGGTCCAAAGGGAAACCTACAGGTGCTAGCAAAGGTAGCTAGGCTATGAGCGTGAATATTATGTTCTCGTGCGATTTTGGTCAACTCAAAATCACTGAAGGTGTTAAGCAATTCGCTAGCAGCGGCTCTGTAAGCTCTCATTCTACTGTCATTTGCGACGAAGTTTCCCTTTATCTGTTGTATAATGAGGTCCGAATCACCTAGGATGGAAATTGTGGTAGCTCCCAAGGTTTTGAGCAGCTTGAGACCTAAGAGAAGGGCTTCGTACTCTGCCATGTTGTTTGTACATCTAAAATTGAGTCTATAGGCGTGGCCTTATGCATGATTCTCGTGAGTTTTGTAAATCCACACTCCAGCCCCTGCTCCTAACTTGTTAACTGCACCATCAAATTCTAAATACCATGAGACCTATGGTCCAAGGCGTGTATTGGGGATTTGAGGGGCATGCAGAGCAGATGAGATGGTGACTTCTGTTTCGGGATTTTCTTCCTTTCATGTGCTAGTTTCCCGGGCCGTTGAGACAATTTCAAGCGAGTTGGCAACTGGCCTCTCAGTAACATTGGTCTTTTGTTCTAGGGCTAGCGGTTTATCAGGATTTGGAATACTTGTATTATCGTTAAACAAAATAAAAGAATCCATATCAGAATGGATCGAGTATGTCGGAAAATTTTGGGGTTTGTCCTCACTACTCACCACATATTTCATTAGCGTTTCCCTATAAAGTCTCTTTGGTTGCCCAAAGACGGGTATAGTGGCGTAAGAGAGGTCGAGTTGAAGGGATCCTTGCAATTTTGCTCCCCATGATCTGGATAGCAGCATGCCATACTTTGTGGGGATGTCAGCAACTACTACGTCCATTAAGATCGTCTTGTTCGGGAATTGGACTAGGGATACGCAAAGATCTTTGATTAAGCCTAGGCATTTGACCTGACTTGAATCAAATGAATACATATCTTTATAGGGTCGGGTGACATCAAGGTTTAACTTTTCCATTACAACTTTGGGCATGAGGTTGTGTGAGGCGCCTGAATCAAACATAGCATTGTGCAGTATGTTATCGTGTATGTGCAGGCTGATATAGAAAGGCGGAACAGGTCTGAATGCTGTTTTTCCATCAACCTCTGGCCCGAACAGTGGCTCAGGGGTGTCGTCTAGGATATTTACCTCATCCCTAATTTCAGGCAATTGGAGCGATTTTTGAATTTGTTGTCTATACACAGCATGCTTAGCCAGTTCTGAGAGGGGGATGGAGATTTTAAGCTTTCCGATTTCGGTTTCTAGGATGAATGGTTTTTTTGCTGGGTTCTGGGTATTGACACTGGTGAGTTTTTCTTTCTCCGGCGTATTTTCTGTATTTCCTTTTGGAACGTCCGTATCACTATGTATGACTGTCCGTGGTATCTCCATTCTGGGAATATTTTCAAGAATGCTCTCCAGGTCTTTTTCAGGGCGGGAAGAGTGTAGAGGCTGTTCCATAGAACCATGTGTATCTGTTACCTCTTCCACAATAACTTGTTGAGAATTTGGGACATGGTTGTCAATTGTATGACCGTTGGTGCTTTTCCCTTTAGCTTTGTTGGGCTGTTTGCCCTCCTTTGCCTTGCTGGGCGGAGACACATCGACAGTCCGTGTTCTTAGTTTGTATTGCTTATGTACCTCATATATGCCAGTGTCATACCCTTGTTTAAAGTCAAAGGACTCTCCCGATTTAGTGCGGAATTGTTCTATATTAAGGTATGGTGGGTTTTCTTCCGTGAAGGAGGATTGCTGTCCATTTTATGAATCAACCAGGTTCATTAGGATCACGTCTGTGGGATCAGCAGATGTAGATGCTTCAGCAAAGTTCTCTTGGAAAGGAGGTCTGATGTCGTGATCCTGGCTGGCCCCACCTATGTTCGAATTTTGGGTTTTTCTGAAATTTGGGTTCCTCGCGGTGTTGGGCTGTTGATTTTCCCATGATTTTTTTCTCTCCACGTTGTCTAATCTATCTCCCATTCTGTTCATGGAACTAATGACTGCATCAAGTTTATGCTCGGAAGAGGAGGGTTCTTCTTTGAAAGTGGTTTTTCTCTCAGATCTGGTTTTGTTTCTTTTGGCGATTAGGTTTGCTTCTACGCTTACTGCGACATCTTGCATTTCTGCGAGGCTTTGAGGGGCTCTTTCCCTTAATTGATACGCCATCTCGGCATCAAAGCCATCTGGAAATTTGTATAAAGCAAGGTCGGGTGGAGGTCTTAAATTTGGTGGTATCGCGTTGTAAACATTGTTAAATCTGGCACAGTAATCCAGGACAGCTTCCCCAGGTCCTCTCTTGATGGATTCATATTCGGATAGTATGTGCAGGGGGTCCTTCCTTTTCTCCCATCTGTTAATGAAGGTTTGGTATAAGGCTTTCGGATTTAGTATTGAATTAGGTGGAAGTGCCCTAAACCAAGTTCTAACATCACCGGTTAGACTTTGAACAAAGATCTTCATTCTTACGCTATCATCGTCTATCTCATAACTCTCGAAATAATCCTGCATTTTCTTTGTATGTTGTAGGGCGGTGCAAGAGGTTGTGCAATCAAAGTAAGTGATTTTCGATTGATAGTCCTGAGGCATTGCCCCAGGATTAGCAGGTAATTGTAATGGTGCATATCTAGCCATGATGACGGGGATGAGTGGAACACCTAAAGCGAGGGGGATTATAGGAATAATCGGAGAAGAGGGAGTAACCGACGGGGTATGGATATGGGGTCGAGGTGTGGAAGAGCTACTTGGAGAAGAGGGTGATGAGCCAGAGGAACTCGGGGTAGACCGGACTAGAACTTTGACAGGGGTTAGTATAACAATTGGCTGAAGTGTTTCAGGACTAACAGGGGTCTGGCAATCTTTCTGGTTTTGTTCCCTGACTATCTTCGGAATTAAATTAGGATTTCCAACGGCGGGCGGGTTATTTGGATCAAGATTTGATCGTGTATTACGTGTCTGTTTCCTAGGAGCCAACTTCTAATATATTTTTGAAAATTTTCTCAAAATATGCAACCACACAGGTCGGCCGATCAAAATTCGGTTTCTTCCTCTGTAGAGCTGCAGAGTGGTTGCATTGATTTATCTGAGGAGATCCCCAGCGGAGTCGCCATTATGTTATCACTTAGGCTATCCCTAGGCTCCTAATAGTGATACGGCCGAGGTAACCACAAACCAATCTTCTGATTGCAGGTTCTAGCCCACCTGCAATCGGAGAGGGCTCTCTCCTTTAGATTCAACCTTAGTTGATGATTTTAGGCTAGCTTTCTGACTTCAAGGGAATGTTGACTGTGATTGGAAGGAAGGTAGGATTCTTGAATAAAGAGGCACAGTAAGGTGTTATAAGTTTTGAACCATTGGGCATGGAGTCACAGATTGAGGCATGCGAGCGTTTTCTTGGTCACAAGGGGATACAGAGCGGGATAGCCACACAGGATACAATATTCGGTCTGCTGAAAGTACGAAATGAACATCAGGGATGAAAGGCAAAAGAGAATCATTCCATCATGCTGACAAAGAGGAGAAGTGGATGAGTGGGATCCCGGAGCAGTTAAGAATTCCTAAGAAATGCACTCATATGTGAAAGAAACAGGGTAAACCAGATCATTTAAGAATACAAGCTCATAACTGTTTTTGGAGAAAACATTGAAAAATGGAGAAATTGAACTTAAGGTGTAATGAAACAACTCTTAAGCTATTATTTTTTCCTGCAATTTAGAAAGGCGGAAAGGCGATAAAAACATAAAATAAAACAGGGAAGAAGAAACACTTATTGGATCATGTAGAGACACAAGAATTCCGTGATCATTCCTTGGCCAAGAGAAAACATCAAGTTGTTTCGCAATCCATGCTTTCAGCAATCTTTGATTATGGAAAAATATGACAGTTACAGTGCAAGCCTTTGCTCAGAGAAAATGTTGGAAAGAAAACTGACCAACAACTACTACCAACCAACCAACCCCTCACAACATTGCTTAGGGTGGTATTATAAACAAAATATCAGAAAGACATCATTACAAGTGACCTTGACAGGTCTGTTTAGAACCCTTCAAAAATCTAAATGCTGCTGGAATTAAATGCAAGTAAATATTTTTGGTTGCGCTGGGGGCAGCTGGATCGGAACAGGTGACGAGGTGGCCCTTGGGGACCAGATGCGGTGCTGCTGGAGTGAATGTGCTTCGGGGCTGCAGTTTGGCTTTGGTGTGAATTGAATGTGCAATAATTATGATTTGAGAACTTCAAGTAGTTTTCACTCTCCTATGAATCTGCTGGAAGACATTCAATTCTCTCTTGCTTTGGGCCGCTGCTCAAGATATGCTCTGATACACTTTGCCGCTACATTGATGGTTTTCGCCGTCGATTGATACTTTTCAACACGCTTGATGCCTGCTGATTTGATCTGATACACTTTAAACTCTGTGACTGATCTGCTGTTGTCTTCAAACCGGATCCTTTGGCACGATTGGGCGATTTTCAGGCTCTTTTGGCGTGCAATGGGCTCAACAATCAGAAGATTCCCTGAAGATTCCTTGAAATGGCCTATTTCCCGTAGCGATGCGTGATTAACGCTAATCACGCATCGGAAACTACCTCCGTTTCTTGATCTGGAGCTCCGAAGTGCGATTTTTCTCCCTGCGCGAAGCCTTTTCGGCTTTTCTAGCTGCTGACATAAGCATGGCGTCGGCTGTACGGCGGATGACGTCAGCTATGGGTCCCTGGTACAGAGCGACGTGGTGAGATACTGGATGTACTGTGGTGAAGAGACTCCGATGCGATATCGCGATATCACGTCGGCGGGGAGAGAGGGGGATAATTGGGTTGGACATTTGGCGCTTGCGATTGCCGATCGGCGATATCGCGATATCGCATTGGCGGAGATGGAGAGGTGAATGGATTGGACACTCAGCGTTTGTGATCGCCGATCGCCGATATCGCAATATCGCATCGGCGGGGGATGGATGGGCGATGTTTTGAATGAATATGAGAGTGCTAGGTTGCGATGTGAAAACGGCTTTGAGGAGAAAAAAGTAAGTAAGTGGGTGTGAAGGGCATTTGAGGTTTCGGAGGGGTCCTCTTACCTCGGAGGGATTTTATACTTTGGAAGGAGTCCATAGTATCTTGGAGGTGGTTTTGGAGGTCGGGGTTCTTGCTTAGTTTCTGATAAACTGAACAATTCCCGGGAGTTCTTATGGTTATTTTTCAACTAGGGGGAAGGATATTACATAGGGGAATTTTACTTAATATTAATAAGGGGACGGGAAGAATAGGGAGCTAAATAATAATGTTAGTGGTTAATATGGAGATGGTAAGAAAGCGCTAAGTTCAGGAGAGCTTAGGCTGTTACAAGGGGGTAGGACCATACTTTGGAAGAAAATATGGAATAACTTTGAGTAAAGTAGATCTTTACTCAAGCCAGAATTGTGAAGATGATGGAACTTAAGAGGTATCAAGCAGATCTTGACCTCTTTTGGGGAAATTAGTTAATGATTGGGGGAAAACAGTGAAGGGGAGTCAGTTATACCTCATTTGAGCCTTTTTGCTTACAAATCTTTGCTGATTACGTTCTGCATGATATGACACCTAAAAACCTGGAACTGATCAGCAATTCAATAGCCTCAAAACTACCTACCCAGCCTACATGCCTAGCATTTTTTCTTCTTTTGCTTGGGGGTGCACTTAGACTTGCAAACCCGTCATTCATTTTTCTTTTGATGCTTTCCTATCTACATACTACCTTTATTTCCTTCGGAGCCCAGATTAAGCTGTTAGGCTCGTCTGTTTCTCTACCTATCTAAGAATCTACCAAGATTAAACTATTTGGACAGATTTACAATCTCTATATTCTAAAACAGGAAATTTAAACCTAGGGAGACCAAGATTAAACTGTTTGGACCTCCCTTTAACTAAAAGTAGCGATACTGGGATAATTTTACAAAATTTGAAGGCATTTGAATGAACTTGAAGTAGCCTTCTTCATTTGGAGACTGTTTGAGTAAATATGGAGCATTGCAGCAAGCAAAGTATGACATATTTGGCCTATGAAATGCCAATCATGAAAAATGAATACCTGCTGTAGCAGGAGCTAACACCGGGGTTGTTACAATAGGGATAGTGGGGGGTGGTTTTAATAGAATATAACCCACAAACACATCAAGGATACACCAACACCCTCCTATCAAATAATTCTTTGCAAACCACAGGTGGTTGGAGTTCTTTGAGAAATTCAAGGGGTTTGATGATGAAATTACTCGCGAGTTTGTAGGCGAGTTTGTAGAAGGCCTCCAATGTGAAGGGGAAGATAGTGATACCACAATTGTCAGAGGAATTTCAATCCATTTAAATGCATAGATCATTATAAGGGTGACCACATTTCCCCTAGGATTAAGGTGGATCGAGGAGGAGAGAATATAGGTTATCACGGCCAAAAATAAATTCTTTCTCCCTCAAGAGAAACTGGTTGAAGATAAAAATGAAGTTAGAAGAGAGAGTTTACCCTACCCATGGGATGAAGTAGCCTATCACCTCTTGAAATATATATCTTGTGAGGGGAGACCCAATGTTTTTTATGCCTATGAGTTTAGGCTACTTTATGAGCTAATATTCTAGATAGCATTTCCTATCCAAAATAGACTAAGTGTTCCTGAATTCCTTCTTTAGTCCATAGTGGAAATGAGTCAAAAGGTTAGAAAGAGGAAACATCGGTACATTTCTCATCTTGGAATCATAAGACTTATTGTCATGGATGCTCTGGAGCATATAAAAAGCCCTGTGTCATGGACATATTTTTTAGACATGGACAGGGAAGATTTCCTTGAGACTCACGCCCGAGCCTTACTAGAGCATGGAGAGTATAAAAAGCATATTTCTCTTGAAGAAGAGTAGGAGGAAGAAAAAATTGAGGAAGTAGAAGAGATTGGACAAGAAAAGGAAGAGGAAAAAATAGAGAAAGAGATAAAAACCCTTGGGGAACCTTCTAGACCTCAGAAGAGAAGAAGGTATGAACAACAAGCAATTCTTTCAGAGGAGAACACTGAACATGAAGTGGATGCCACCTTGGCATAATTAAGTACACTAGTCAGGGTCAAAGGGAGGAAACCAAAGCAAGGTCCTCTATATTTCAAAAGGATGAGAAGTAGTAGACTCAAGCAAGGGAAGTCTTAGCCTTCCTCAAACCCCCATCACCATTAAGGGGTCAGCTAGTCACTAGGAAGGAGAATTAGAGAAGGAGAACAAGCAAATTGAAGAGGTGACCTCTCTCAAAGCCAAAGGAAAACACCCTGAAACCTCACAAATCAATCAAAAAACTAGGGGAGTGAAGATGATATACCTACAAGAGGAATCTACCACGCTATAGGAAAGTAGGTAAATGTTGTAGGAAGGCAAAGATATTTTATAGGAATGTAGCGCAGTGCTATAAGAAAGTATTGCACAACCATGGGAAGGAGGAAAAGAGACACAACATCCATAAGAACTTGATCCCAAACTAGATCTTGGGCCTTAATACAAATTTTATGAGCAAGGGAAAATAATACTTACCATGTTTGCAGTCCCAATCCTCCTTGAGCTAGAAAAAGAAAGAGGTTGAACACACCAGTGTATGAAGATTACAAATTGTAAGGGAGTTGGGGATGTGGGCCTAACGAAAGAATAATGGAAAAGATGGGTGAGAAGATTGTTGATTTGATACTAAGAGAGGCAAGCATGAAGGAATAAATGCAAATAGAAAAAGAAATATTGAAGGAATAACAACAAGAGAAAGAAGAGAAGATTGCTACTATGACAAGCTTAACTGTGGAGGCCATCCAATTTAGGCACCCCTCAAAATCCTATGCCATATTCCTCAAAGAGAAGTGGCTTCGGTTTCAAATCAAGACTCTAGAACAATATGGTTCACTACAATTATAGGCTATTCTGTCACACCTGATCAATAAACCTCTTAATAGGATCAATCAAAATCCTATTCCCTTATTTACATCATCATTGTTGATGAACATCAGTATTGCCACAAGAATGTTGCAACTCCCAAGGCTACCGACTTTAATTATCAACCCAGGGTTTGTACAAACTTAAGAGGTATCGAAACTATATGTGCAGCATACGATGTGTCATTCCTTTGTTGTCATGAGAGAAAAGAAATGCTACCTATTTGTAGGAATGAAAGACTGAATTTAAAAATGCTTGTAAATTAACATGAAATCCTCTATCTACTTATTAACACACTTTTCTTGCAAAATAACCCTATTTGTCACATGTGATGTTTTAACTAATGTAAGCATCAAATCTGATCTAGAGAGCACTAACTGATGTGTGCATGTATAAATATAAAAGAACTCATTTTTTTTAATGTTTTTTCTTTATAAATGCAAATGCTATTCTTTCCTTGATCTTTGGCAGGGGTGATAGGTGTGGAGGAAGAGGGGTACAATGATTTTGATGTCTTGGAGGTCAAGTATGGGCCTAATCATAACTTCAATGATGTTTTGTCTCAATTCAGGCTCAAAACAGGCCACTACAGGATTTCCTACAGGATGTATTAGTTCTCCTACACGATCCCCTGATTTACTACAGGATGCTACAGATTTACTATACGAAATTATAATTCATCGAATGACCAAGAAAATGAAATCCAAATTGGATGGGAAAAACATTTTTATTTTCTAATATGTCTTAGGTAGCCATTCCAAGTGGAATCACTCAAAAATATCTCTATTAACCCATGCTCAAAAATATTAGAAAATTACTAGTCGAAAAGCTAGAAATTCGAGAACTAGTGAGATAGTAAATCTATAAAATGCCTATCCTAATCAAGTGAAAATTCAATAGGGTAATTTTTGTAATGAACTAAAATATTTTTTTTATCTAATTCAAGTGGAACCAACTTGAATGAATCTCGTTAGAATGTTCTAAAAAATAGCATCAATTAACTATTATTTGCCACAAAGGAGTTCCCGAAATCTAGATTTGGGGATAAGAAAACTAATCCAAGTAGCTCAATGATTACTATGACTTTCAAAATATTTTCCAAGGATGAAATTATGATTTTGATCCTGTAAAATAACTTACATTAACCAATTAACCCAATCCAACAACAAGGAATCATTAATACTAAATGCCGAAGTAGAAAGAAATAAAAACAAGAGATGCATGTGAATAAGAAGTGAAAAGAAGAAATGAAAATTATAATAAAAGGGATTTGAGGCTCCTGGGATGGCCAAGCCCAAGGAAACTCAGAGGCCTATGGAGGAGAACAAGATTTAGAAGTTGAACATGACACCAATCTTTATTATTTTCATCAATACAATTACATCCCTGCAAGAAAATACAATGGAGCTATAGAAAGACGAGTTCTCTCCACAAGAACACTAAAAAATCTCCCCCCTGAAGAAAATTTGAATTTTTGCTTATACAAAATGATCAGGAATAATTCCCCATGAATGGAGGAAGATTTCCCCACCAAAATCCCTTGATTTGTGGATCTGGTTCCCAATACTAGGAATCTGCATTAAATGGTAGGGAACACATTCCTAGATTTTCTCAATCATTGGAGTTCCACAATCTGTGCCATAATTCCATAATATCTTGTTGATTTATTATTTAATAGTGATCCTCTTGTAGTAGGGAGAAATCCCCTAAATTGTCTGCTCCTCCAGATCTTCATAATCTGCCCAATATTCTCATAATATTCCACAAAATAAATAATATTAGGCACAAATATGAAATTATTCATAAACCTTCCTAATGAATATATTAAAGTTAAAAATACATTATCTAATGCAAAAAGAGAGGTTTAATGTGCTGAAGGATGGCCATAGGCCTTAATTTATGTTTAATTTAGAGGCATGGGTCTCAATTTATGTCTAATTTAGAGGACCATCATACCCCCCTGCTGAAAGTGTTGCTCATCCTCTGAGCAACTTAGTGAGTCACCTCATTGTGCCTCATTCATGGCCCTAGTGGCCTCTCTCTTAAGCATTTCTTAGTGCTTTCTCCTAAGAATCTTGGTTGTAAGTTCTACAAGGATAAGCCCAAAAATCTATTTGTGCATAGAAAAAACATTGTTTCTTGGGACGATTAGCTTGCCTTCTTCCCCTTACTAAAGATGGTTTCTTGAATATTTTTCAATTTAGCAACGTATTCCACATCTTTATCAACCTTCTACTACCTAGTTCCACGATTTGGACACCTCTAAAACCTTCAAAATGCCTTTAGATGAGAACTAGGACATCGTGTAGCAATTCCTCTCAAAACTACAGGAAACCTATAGGAAACCCTGTTAAAACTATAGGAAACCATTTTTGAGGAACCAATGATAGTTTGAGCCTAGAGCAGGCCCTCAACTTGACTCCCATTTCTATAACATCTTTTAGGCCTTGGACAAAATCTAGAAAGAGATTAGAGTCCTCTTGGAAAGCCTCTTTTCATCATTACAGTTTGAGTTCGGTTTTGATGGTGGATGCTTCATTTTCTTTTGTTGCCTTCTTATTCTCTCTTATGGCCTATATGATTTCCTAATGGCCTTGGAATTCTCTGTTTTGATTAGGTCTCTCTTAGGCACTGCCTTTTTTTGGTTTTAGAACTATTTGTTCCTTTCTTCCTTCTTGTAGCAACATTCTGTCTTCCTATAGCAACCATTCCTTCTCTTTCAGAGTCTTTTAACTGTATGGTAGTGATGAAAAATGATGTAGAGGGTTTGGAGGATGATGTTAGGGATGAGAGGGAGTAGTGTAGGTTTTTGAAAATGGAGAGGATGCTCTATTTGTTTTTTTCAAGAAATTTTTGGGGTGAGACAAAGTGTAGGGTTTGTTCTTGAAATTATGAAATGGGATGGATGGATGATGGATAGATAGTGAATATGAAGTGGATGGAGGGCTTGGAGTGCTATGGTGACTTGGCCTTTGCAAAAATTTCTTCTTTTAACTATTGAATATGAAGCGGAAGCTAAGGCCCAGGCAACTCGCGACGCCACAAAATTGGCGGAACAACAGAAGACTGGAGGAGAAGAGCACAGAGGATAGAAGTCACCTTTGTTGGCGACTGAAATAGAAATAGAGGAGCCAATAGAAAAAGGTTTCGTGGACCCACAAATGACATCCACCCAACTCAAGCATCAGTGCTCGCAAGAGGAGGCAGCATCGCGGAAGAAAACCAAGGCTTCAAAGACATCCTTGGACCTAATCACCCTCACTGAGGGGGATCTGCATGATATTGGAGAGACGGTGAGGAATGTCACCATGGAGGCCCTCCAACAGTTCGAAGAGCAACAAAAATTGGTATTGGGGGCTCTCTCGACAGAGTTTTAGGTTCAAACTCCACAAGCTAGCATAGCGTCCACCAACCTCGCGATTGGTACCTAAGCTATCGAAGAGATGTTGTGCACAAGGGTGACCAACGCGATACTGCTACTAGATGGGGCACTTACTATAGAAAATGAGGCCGACAAGCCCATGGTTAGTAGCCTAAAAGGGGTCGGATTGAATATGGTTGTGCTCCCTCGAGAGACGCTCCACCTCTTGCATGATGGAGTCACCATGGAACTTAGGGCCCGGGAGAGTCACGCTCTGTAGGTGATGAGCAAGAAACACATCAATATTGAGCAGTTGGGCCTGCAATGTAATGAGGTAGTAGAATAGATAAGAAAATAATGCAGGTAGTAGAAGAAGCCCACCAGATGGTCCTGGAGTTGGACATTTAGGCTGAAGAACTGGTTGAGGCGCACATCTGCAAGTTGGCCACAAGGGTGCGCAACACTCAGACATACATGCCCAGGATTCTGCTGGAGCTGAACTTGTAGATCGTAGAATTGTATTTGAGGGCTCAGCCTTCAACTCTGCCTAAAGTTAGGGAACATCGTACCACCATTGTCACAATAGCAATAACGGCGGTCAACAGTGCAGTAGCAGACTACGTGCGACTTTTTGAACAATCATTTGAGGTCCTGACCACCCTGTAGGAGGACTTGAATGTAGAGTGCCTAGAGACAGAGGCATGTGAGCTAAAACTAAGATATGACGAGGTCAAAGGGACCGTGCAGATGGTGGCCCTTACATAGAGGCTTGCATAGATGCAAGAGGCAAAGGTGCTTAAGGAACATGTGGATGTCGCTTGGTACAAAGAAGTGGTCCTAAAAGTGCACCTACAGCCATGGATAGACGAGGCATATATGATCACAACTTCCATGGAAGGAAAGCTCACGACATTGCAGGTAACTCAGCAGAAGATTCAGGGCAGCAGTTCAGCGGTAGTCATCGAGCAAAGAGTGGAAGAAGTCCAAGAGATGGCCACTCAATGCGCTACCGAGGTTGTGGTTATCCAAACGGAGCTGGGAGGTCTTCGCGCTAAGATCTCCACAACTGTAGAGTGACTCGAGGGTGAGTCACAATGTTTGTGTTGGGGACCTGTTGAGCGCGGGATCCCCTAAAGGCAGTTTTGGGGCTAAAAGCCATATTTTGGTCAAATTTTGTAATCCAAGTGTAAAGACTCTACATTTTGTGGTAGCAAAGTGCGTAGATGTTAAAGAGTCATAAGGTTGTCTGCCCTTATTTTCGAAATGTAATGTTGGCAGTAAAATATATACCAATGGTCCGCGGACCATGGGATTGTATAAATAGAGCTAAGCTCGAAGTAGTTAGAATAACCAATCAATTAAAGATATGATGTATGAGAGATATCTCTGAGGTAGAAGTCTAAGTTTGGGTCATAGTATAGGTAGAGGCTCTGCAGCTGAGTGCCTAGAGGCCTAGAAGTCCATAGCTGAGTGCGTAGACCCCTACAGCTGAGAGCGCAGGGTGGGTGGAGTATGTAATTATTCGGAATTATCAATAAAGATAAGTATTCTACAATTTATGTGTCTTTCTTTCCTGTTTATGCATCTTGTTATGTTGGGTATGAATTTCACTTATAATGCTTATATGATGCGCGAACATATGTAAATGTGTGGTTAAGAGAACACAAGTAAGAACATTTGCTTACATGAAGCTAACTAAGATCGGTTAATAAGATAAGTAAAACACTTAGCCTAGTTTGGGGAGATATCGCATTTCACTACCCTAGCAGCGCGAAAGTCCCTAAGCTATAGTTTAGGGCTGCATGAAATCCAATTGTACCCTTTCATGAAGGTACTGAAGGGTGGAACAGAAGGCTAAGCAACTTGCGCGAAGGTAGGTATAGCTAGAATAAACCGACATCACAACCATCTCAAGGGTGTAGAAATTTGGTTCCAGCATCCCCCCATACTGCTTCAGGTGAGACTTTAGTCCGTGTTCCGTGCGATAATTATGAAAGGGCCAGTAGTGTAGGGATTTGTTTGGCTAACTAACGCCAAACCTGGGTCAGGACCGCTCAAGCCAACACGGTGAATGTGCACTACGTAGTTCCAAGTATCAGGGTTGCATTACGAAGGGTTGAGACTATGGAGTGTGCAGTTTGGTCATGGTCCAGTGAACAAGAGTTTCCCGGTCGAGATGATTTTTGGAAAAATGGCTAAGTGTGGGAGGCAGGTGAACTTTTGAGGAACTTGAGATTGTGATCACACACTTAGCATACTTCGATGAGATGAAAACATAGATCACCGGAACATAAATACATAACATTACCCTCTATGAGGCTGTCTAGAACAAGAAGCGACGAGTGAAACACTTGAGATAGATGTTAGGACGATTGTGACGACACTTGTGCAACAGTGCTTAATAATTTGTGTATAAGTGTGACATGTTTTTACATGTCTAGGACAACTTATATACATAAAAACAAACCTTCAAGGTCACCAGAAAGGTTCACAAACATGACACAACAACAAAACATGCCAAAAGGAGAAAATTGATCCCACAAGCGAAAAGGAGCAAGACACTTAGAGGAAACACATGAAATGGATTTCAGTGCCTGTAACCATGCATGTCATTGAAGACATAAATATATGACAATGATAAGCGGTCATTCATGCTACACTAAGAGGTGTATTTCAAAAAGATGTGCTTTGTTTTCCATACCTACCCTCCAAAGGGTTATGCATCAGATGGAGTCTTCATGCGGTCCTAATCTTCTATTGTACCCTGGGTTCCTTGGTCTCTTTATATTTCCTCAGCTCCTTGAGATTCATCTAGCTTTCCATCCTTCTGAGTGGCCATTGAGAGACAAAATTACATAGTTTAAGCAGGTAGTGGCTGCTGTGGGATAAGGCCCTGGGAGGACACATCTGCGTAGTTTCAGGAGGCAAGGTGGACTGGTAGCTGAGATGCCTGAGGGAAAAATCTGCATAGTTTCTGGAGAGAGTGGGTTGTGGTTGAGGGAAGGACACTTGAGGAAGCCACTGTATAGTTTTGGATGCCAAGGGAGGTTGGGGTTTCTATTCATTACATAGTTCCAATAGGCAAGGGAAAATCTTGAGGGTTGCAGATGTGAAGTGCACAGTTCAAGAAAGTTGGATGAGGCTATATTGCTAGGAAAACTTATCTATTATCACACACTTGAACACTTAGTGGTACAACATAGACCATCCAAAACATATAAAAACATACTTTACTTAATGCAACAACCTTTCTAGCATCTTACGACAAGTACGACTTTAATGATAGACTTTGGGAAGATAAAGGTGACACTTGTGTAAGAGTGCATGAAATGAGTGTGAAGCATATCTATGTGATGAGAACAACCCATTCCCACAAATATTTCCCCTTGAAGCAACACAAACTTCCCTTTGCATGACAAGCGATAATACCCATGCCCAAACATGACACATACTATATAAAGATAAAAGAGTGAACAACTCTCAATATTTAGGAAGGGAGCATGAAATCATGAGCTTACAAATAAGGGACTAAGGAACAACTGATCATAGGATCCATAGTAGGCTCTGAAATTTAAGTGCAGGACAAAATTTTGGAGGGTCTTGCAGCCACTGCAACACAATGCATGCATCCTAAATGATTTTAATATGATTTTAACTATGCATCTAATATGATATTCAAATTAAAAATAAAGTCTTATATACACTTCCCTGTCAACAACACCAAAAATGTTGGGTAATTTAATTGATAATTAAATTACATCATTAAACTGTCAAACCAAGGTTCATGTACTTGCAAAGAGTTTGTGCACCATATATGCTAGGATTTTTATCTTTTATCGTGCAATTAAATTCTTATTTATCAATATGAAATGCAAGGAAATCTAGACTAATTCAAGTACAATTCTCATTAAAGAGCCACACATGTTCTTTCCATAAGACTTGTTAAATCAAAACGAATTTTAGAAGAAAACTATTATAAAGGAAATAATTGGAAAACACAGAATGGGAATTTATGCTATTGACTCAAAATGGAAATTATTCTACTGGCATAATTGAAATTTAATCTATTGAACTGAATTAAAAACTAATCTATGAATAAAATTGAAACTATTCTATGAGCAAAAATAGAATGTATTCTATTGTACTAAATTAAAACTATTTCAAACCAAATTCAAACCATCTAAAACTCCAAATTGAAAGAGTGAGTATACAAGCCTTGACAAATTATTGGTGTGAACTAATCATGATCATTAAACTTGTTTAAATCTGAGACTAAACTAGAAATTGTAACTAAATAATTTATAAAGGAAATATTTTTTTGGTGTTTTAATTTGGTAGAGCACTTCACCTATACCAATGGAATTAGGAAAAAATGAATAATGGAATCAACAGTAAAACAAATAATGATGAAGCATGAAAGTAATTGCAGAAGAACACAAATTAAATAAATCAAAGCAAAACAACTACTCTATCTTACAACTCTTCAGGGGGCCCTCTTGTTGAGCACAAGGAAGAATGAACTCAACTCAAATAAATCAATGACACAATTTCATTGGAGTCTAGAACAAAGTGCTTGTATTGCTAAAACATAGTTTTAAAATTATACATTTAAGGTGCTTCAAAACTTTGACATTTTTTCTTCTCCCTTGCTTTACAAATCAAGGAGATTTTTATACTAGTTTTGATTTAACAACTAAAGAAATTGATGTCGGAAGGCAAGTTTTGGAATTTCCACACAGTGTTTGAATTTGATTAAGAAATCGATATTTCATGATTTTCTCTATCATAGAAAATCATGCAAATCATATTTATCTACACATCATATTATGAAAATAATTGCTTGCTTGATGTAGAAACTAATTTCTTGAAACCCTTGTGTGTAAACAGAGTAATGTTGACATGAAGTTTGACCAAATAGTTTCTTGCTTCTAATGACCTTCTAAGTAGGTACAATAGTTGGGTGTCCGTATCTTCGACCTTTGGCATCTGATCATATCTTTTTTTCATCTTGAAAGTCTCTAAAACTTTTCTAACCATGGATTGAGCTATGGAAATGTCACATTTCAGTAGACAAAGTGTTATTTCAGTTACTTTCACAAAGAATATCTAGATCATGGGCTACAATTATTGGATACCTTTTTTTATGCCTAAATATGACCCAAATGACATTATGACCTGTAAATATATCAAAAAAAATATAGGATGGATTTAAAGAAGGGAAAAAGGATGTCAAAATTGAGGATAATTTGAGGATCCCACAACAAGTATTAAAATAGATTAATACAATATCATATGAAAGAAAAAATTGGATTAAAAAGGGATAATATGGTGTAAAACATGACAATTCCATGACCCAACAAGTGTCCCCATCAGTTTCCTAATATAATAACAAATAATAGAAAAAATAAAACTAGAACAAAAGTTAGGTTAACAATACCTTTCTAGAGAAAAAATTATGTTGACTGTACCTTTCCAATTCCCTTCTTTCCCAAATTTATCTCTTCAATACTAAAGTATGTGCTTCTTCTTATTCTTAATCATGTTCCTTTGTTTTATAATATTTTTTCATCCTTCAACTCAATCTCCACTATCTCTTGTTCATTTTCCCTTGGTGGGGCTTCCTGTTTGACAACATCCTTGACCTCTTCATAGACATCATCTGAGTTGTAAACGACCTTCTATCTCTTGTTCATTTTCCCTTGCTGGGACTTCTTGTTTGAAAAAATTCTTGACCTCTCTAAATACAACATCTTGGTTGTAAAAAACCTTCATAGTTTTTGGATTCCAAAGATTATAAGCTTTTAAACTATATTTTTGGTCAATAAAGACGCACTTTTCAATTTTATGGTCTAGTTTACTCATATATTCCTTTGGAATGTGTACATAAGCATCACAACCAAAATCTACGAGGTGTTTAAGAAATGGTTTCGTGTTATTCCATGCCTCATGTACAGCCTTGTCAACTAATGCTGACAAGGGTGATCAATTGACTAGGTAACACATAGTACCCACTACCTATAACCTAGAATCCCTATCCTAACCTGGCACCAATACACATGCTCTTTTGTTTTCCAGTGAGTGCCATGTTCATCCTTTCTACAACACCATTCTACTGATTTATGTATGGTGTAGTTTTCTACCTCATTGTACTATAGTGCCTACAAAATTTCTTGAACTCATTTTTGTAGAATTCTTCACCATTATTTGTCGTCAACACCTTGATTTTCTTCTTTTCATAATTTTACACAAGGGCCTTAAATTTTTTAAATTTTCCTATGGCATGAAATTATTCTAGAGTAAATAAATCTATGTATTCCTTGAGAATCCATTAATGAATGATAGATAGTACATATATTTTCCTAGCGGTTGAATAGAAATAAGTCTAAACACATCACTATGTGTTAACTCTAAAATTCCCTTAGACCTTGTAGCACCTTTTGATGATATTACTCAATTTTATTTCCCATAGACACAGTTCTTACATAAATCAAGATCTATAGTGTGATAAAACATAACTTCCACCATACCTTTACTGTATGGTGCTCAAAGGCCCTCTTCTCAAATATGACCTAGTATTTCATGTTGCAACATTGTATTTCTTCATAGACAACAAGGCTTTTTACTTCTTCGTCTCCACCTTTAGGAATAAATGGACCTATTACACCCATCACTAATAATGATTCCCAACATATTGTACATAGTTTAAGTATAAACTTCCCTAACCAATTTTATTGTTCCTTGAACCATCTTAGAGATTTATTTTTCAAACATAGTAGTTACACCTACATCACTCACCCTTCTTATTGATATCTAGTTTATATATAACACTAGAATGCATGGAACACCAAAGAGTTTTATAACTCTACCATCAGTGAGCATCATTTTCACTTTTCCTCATACTATGGTCTTGGTTTTCGAGTCATGTCCAGGGAAGAAGTCACCTCCATCATATCTTTCATATTTACAAAAACACCCTTTATGGGGAGACATATGAAAGGAGGAACTTAAGTGAATAAATGATATGCCATGATCTACAAGAGCTCTTAAAGTGTTGGGCATGGAATCCCCCCATAACATGTTTTGGGGCTCGAACCCCAAGTTTTGGTCAAATGTTTTCTAAGGCTCTATGAATAGGCGCGGAGCGCGAAGTATAGGATGAGTCATAGGGCTATCCACCCTAAAATATTTTAATGTAATGTAAAGTCATGCCGGCCTACCCATGGTCCACAGACCATGGGAGTGTATAAATAGAGCGAGGCTCTAAGTGTAAAGATAGTGAATTGAGAAAAAGAATAAGAATGGTTCGAGCATAGAAGAAGAGTCTAAGTGTAATGGGTCGTAGTAGTAGGAAGAGGCTTTGCAGATGAGTGCACAGAGGCCTAGTAGAGTTTGCAGCTGAGTTCACGGACCCCTACAGCTAAGTGCATAGGGCGGTGTCGAGTCTGTAATCGGGATTGAGGATTAATAAAGAGAAGTTGATTCTTATTTCTGAGTATTTGTTGTACATTGCCTTCTTTACGTTTATACTGTTTTATTTACCGTGTGCACTGATATGATTGTTGAATATGCTATAATAATCAGTAGTCTTACATAAACAATTCAAGTAATTGGATAATAACATATTAAATAACAAGGGACTTGGGTATTATACAGGTTGAGACCCAAGTAGTTCTGCGTGGAGCAGCATCGCAGGTTATGAAGGATAGCAAGTGCGCATAGCAATGGGTCAGACCACAAACCTCCAGAAGCTCATTAGACATCCCCAGGGTGCAAAAACCTGGTTCTAGCACCCTCCCATACTACTTCAGATGAGACCTCAGTCCGCACACCATGGACTGTTGCGAAAAGGGCTAGTAGTACCAGGATTTTCTTGGCTAAATCACCTCCGAACCTGGGTCAGGCCCATACAAGCCAACAAATGGTTCCATTGCCAGGACCGGGATTTGCATAAGGGATGTCTGATGTTGTGCCACTGGAACCCAACAAAGAAAGAAATTGAAGAGTGTTTGGACAAGAAGATTGATGAGTTTGTGATGCAGGAAAACAGAACTCCGCGAGTATTTAAGGAACAGCGGTTGGAACGCTAGTTGTATATGGAAATCCATGAGATTTTCTTTACATCTTTTCCTTCTGAGCTATATGAGTGGATCACAAAGTTAGCAGATAGTCAAGGAAGGTGTAGGCTCGACAAACCAATAGTGTGGACTCCAAAATTAGTGCGCAGACTAGAAGCATCAGAAGATAAGATCACGTGAGTTGTGGACCATTGGCTTGACCAGATAATAGGAGGATTTATCACTGAGTTTGCGGTAGACACTGCCATCAGCTACAGTGAGGCAGAGTAACATTTTATCAAAGGATCACGACATAAGTACATCAAATCTTTGAACTCTTGGATTAAGATGCTATTATGTGAAAGGCAGGTTATGCGAATAAATTAATGTTTGGGATTACATGGAGCGGGAAGATCTACAGAAGCGGAAGTAGTGAAGAATTAGAAACTAGTCCCTTAATTTCACCCTCACGGGAGAGTGAGGAAGAGCTCGTGAAGGTTTCTCTAAGAAGCACGGTCATTTTGATAAGACAATGAATTCCACTTTTACCACCTCCACCCACACTGCCACCCATTTCAACCTCCTCACCTCCATCTCCACCCACTCCATCTCCGACACCACCATAGTTCAATATGGCAAGTGCGATCAAACTACCAGTATTGAGAGGAGTGGGGAATGAAGATCCAAACCAATTCTGGTTCGTGGTTAGAGTAGTATGGGAAGCACAAGGTGTCATGGATGACAATATTAAGAAGGCTACGCTGGTGAGCATGCTGCAGGATCACGCATTAACATGGTCTATGAAGCATTCTAATGACCACCCAAATGCAAGAATCAAAAAGATCTAGGTCACACTGAACAGGGAATTTAGCAAGACAAAGTCAGAAACACAATCAATCATCGAGTTTAAAGAGATCGTGATGCTCCCGGGTGAGACCCCCTAGGATCTGGATCAAAGGTTGAAGAGTACAATTCACGAAGCCAATATGATGTTGACGAATGGACAACATCATGCATGGTTTGTAGCATCTCTGACATTGAAATTGAGGACGGTGCTGTCACAACAAAAAATTTCCACCCAGGCTGAAGCATTGCAAATCACAATGAGATTACATGAGAACCCTATACAAGATCTTGGGTTGGGAGTCCAACAAATCCATATGCAACTATAGAATCTGTGTTTGGAAATGTAGAGTTTGAAACAAGACAGGACACCTCGGCCGGAGGTGTGCAAGGAAGTATGGTGCATAAAATGCAAAGGCCAGGGGCACAAAAAATATCACTGTCCAATGTTCACGAACTACTTGGCAAGAGGAGGGACGATGTCACTGAGACTAGAGGCACAAGCAGGGTCGAGCATGGCACCTACATTACGGTGCGCGATCTGTTAGATAGGAGGGAAACACACTACATATAATTGTCATTTGTTGCAGAAGTATACACAAACATCCCAGCAATTGTTTTGTAATTTATGTAGGTCAGTAAGCCACAATGAACACACTTGCCGAAGTTACAAACTAATGATGGATTGGACCCCTGCCTATAGGGTGTAGACCAAAATGCGAGCCCTCGACCCAAATGCAGGGATGGCGCACGCTGGATTTCATGGGCACAATCGAGGACAAGGTAGAATGAGACTAGGAAGGAGTCGCGGACAACTAATTTGTTACAATTATGGAGGGCCAGGGCACTATGCCCTTGATTGTACCATCCCGACATGGATATCATGTTTTTATTGTGCTCAGTTTGATCATGAGGCAGAAGACTGCCCTTCGCAGATCGCAAGGATGCGTGAAAAAGGAGTATTCCAGCCCCCTCCGACTCAGAATGTACAAATGATGAGGTCTAAGCCACACAAAGAAGACCTGAATGTAAACATGATGCTCAAGAGTGGTATGACCATCAGAGATGATAAGGGGAAGCAACCAGAAGAAAGTGCATGGGTTCGCAACACTCCTACAAAGGAACCTGAGTTTAATTTAGAACGTCCGAAGGAGACATTCATGGAAGCTAAGAAGAGCTTCACGGAGGCCTCCACTTCAGGTAGTAAGGATCAACTAGAACCAGGAATGAATCCTTCAATGCTCACTCCCTTTCTCGAGACATGCATGAAACTGCTGCACAACATCAAGGTGGTCAAGGGAGTACATGAACTTATCACTAGGTGCGCAGGGTCAGGAGAACCACACGTGGTCTAGAAACTAGGGAAGCATACCTTGCGCACTAGAAGGGAAATGAGGTTGACTTCGCAAATCAGCGAGTATTAAATGGATTAGGTAATCCTAGATCTAGGTTCAAATGTGAATGTACTATCGAATCAAACATGGGAACGCATAGGCAGACTCGCATTACAATGGTCCCCTATTTAGTTATGAATGGCAAACCAACATAATATTTTTCCCATGGGAATATTGTAAGGGGTAACTGTAGATATTGAAGGGGAGAGCACACAGGCATATTTTGAAGTGATAGAGATTGCCAATGACAGTAATCCCTATCCCGCACTACTAGGAATAGACTGGGCCACCGATATGAACGGAGTCATAATCTGAAGAAGCGCAAAATGATCTTTGAGAAAAATTCACTACGCATAGTAGTACCGCTGGATCCAGCCTAAGGAGCGTGATACACTGAACCGGTGCATGATGATGATAGTGATGACGATCTTGATTGTATTTACAAGATAATTGTGTGAGAACGGGATTGGGTAAATCTAACTGCAGATGGGAAAATTTTGTGTGAGTGCGGAAGCTCTTGTACTTCAGATTCAGACAAAGAAGTAGAGAAATGGTAGAATCGGCTGCACGAAGTAACAACGCTTAATTGTAACATGATGGTTAGATCACTATGTTGCTTGAAAACAAAGGCAAGGGAACTGCCGACATATGATGGATTATCAATGGTGGATGAATTTCTGAGCAAATTTGAAAGCATAGTACCAGAACAGAAGTGATTCGATGTGTTGAAGTGGGCACTGTGCACAACACTCACACAATGGTGGGGTACGCATCAAGGAAATTTTGAGGACTAGTGCGAATACAGAAGGATGATGCATCTATGTTTTGGAAAACCCCAGCTTCGAATGAAAGTCAGTCATCAAGGGTGGAACAACTTGTGTGCCCACCTTTCTCAATGGATACAGACATTTGTTGTACAACCCACACAAGTGCACACCAACCCCAGAATAGAGAATCAAAATAAACCGCAGCAACAGGAAAGGTGATGTGCACTACCAATTGTCGACGTTGAAGCATTTGATAGGGTGTGCAAAGTACTGAACAAGGTTGACCAGGCGAAACAAACTGATTGGGACCTACACGTGCTAACGGTTCAATGGGCCTACCGGACCATGTGTAAAACCTTGAACGTAGAGATGATTCGAAAGGTGCAGAACAGAGTGAAAACCGTACTTATAGAAGAAGATTCAAAAAGGGATCCACACGTAATGGCTCCCACAGTGGCAACAGTGTGCGATGGTGAGGAGGAACAAATCACACATCTACGCAAGGACGTACATCTAAGGATTTAGGAAGCCATCTAGCGAGGGAACCTTAGACTCCACGAACTCGAAAAGGACCGGGTATGATTGAGGAAGAAAAGTATTTTGATGGATGTTGAGATCACGAGGCTGGAAAACGATATTGCGCAAGCATGTCTCATCGAGAAACCAAGGATGATAGGGCTAGATACGGATGATCATACCACTACTTTATATGAGTGTCACCGAGAATTTATGACTCTTTTTCCATGGCTATGATTGCACCTCACCAAACGCAGTAACCAGGGGAGCGCACTGCATACAGTAGAATGGGCGGCGCCCACTGTCACGAAGGAAATTGAGGAGTTCCCATGGACTACACTGAAGGGTGAGTTGAAGTCTCACACAGGTGGCTTGACCACCTGACCAACCATAGGAAGCACAGACTCAACACTCTAGGCAGTTGAAAGAGAGCGCAAGACTCTAAAAGAGTCTATTTGGGAACTGCGTGATAAAGGAGGTGCGCGCAGAGTTGGCATGTCCCAAGGTTTGTGCCTCCACCCGAGGGGTTGCGCCATTGCGCAGGTAGGCTGGGAAGTGATTGTTGGTGTCACTGTTCATGACGGGATGTATGATTTAAGGCAAAAGGGAGCAGGCGGCGAGCATTTAAGACACGAATTAAGGGCAAGATTTGGGACAATCTTCCGATAGGACAGCATTATGGTCGATATTGAGGGCAAGCTCACACAGATGTAGGGACTATATGTGCTAAGGTAGATAGCAGATCCTCACAAAGAAGCATTGGAAGAGCACATGCAGCAGGTCCAACAAACCATAGAACAATGCACTGCGGACCTCTGAGCAGTATGGGACCAATTTGAGTGGCTCCGTGCCAAGATCACCACACGAGCAGAGTGACTTGGGACGAGTCACGATGATTGTGTTGGGGGCCTGCTTGGCATGGAATCCCCCCACAACATGTTTTGGGGTTCAAAGCCCAAGTTTTGGTCAAAGCTTTTGTAAGACACCACGAATTGCGGGTGTGGAGCGCGAAGTATAGGATGAGTCATAGGGATGTCCGCCCTAAAATATTGTAATGTAATGTAAATTCATGTCGGCCTACCCATGGTCCATGAACCATGGGAGTGTATAAATGGGGTGAGGCTCTAAGTGTAAAGATAGCGAATTGAGGAAAAGAATAGGAATGGTTCGAGCATAGAAGAAGAGTCTAAGTGTATTGGGTCGTAGTAGTAGGAAGAGGCTTTGCAACTGAGTGCGTAGAGGCCTAGTAGAGTCTACACCTGAGTGCGCAGGGCGGTGTCGAGTATATAATCTGGATTGAAGATTAATAAAGAGAAGTTGATTCTTATTTCTATGTATTTGTTGTACATTACCTTCTTTACGTTTATACTGTTTTATTTACCACGCACATTGATATGATTGTTGAATATGCTGTAATAATCAATAGTCTTACATAAACAAGTCAAGTAATCGGATAATAATAGATTAAATAACAAGGGAATTGGGTATTATACGGGTTACGGCCCAGGTAGGGCTGCACGGAGCAGCATCGCAGGTTACGAAGGATAGCAAGTGTGCATAGCGACGGGTCAGACCGCGGACCTCCAGGAGCTCATCAGACATTCCCAAGGTGTGGAAACCTAGTTCTAGCACCCTCCCATACTACTTCAGGTGAGATCTTAGTCCACACACCACAGAATATTGCCGAAAGGGCTAGTAGTACCAAGATTTTCTTGGCTAAATCTCCTCTGAACCTGGGTCAGGCCCATACAATTCAACATAAAGATTCCAAGTACACATCCCTTCTTTCTCTAAGGAGGTCTTCTCTTCTATGGAGGGACCATCATCAGATCCATTCCTTCTCTCAATACTATTGGGTCTACAATTATTCCTAAAATGCCCTTGCTTTCCACATTTCCAAAATATTTTTACAAATTTTCCAGGATATTTAGATATACATATAAATTTATCTCTCTTAATTGAAGAAATTTTCTTATTTATATCCTATTAATGTCCTCTTATAGATAATACATACATACTTTAACATTCCATGTCTTTCCACCTCATCTCATCTAATAATAAGGATGATACCACATCATTAAAACTTAAAATAGTTCCATTACTACCTAACGTTATATCCAAACTATCCTACGATTTTGGTAAAGAGCATAGTAAACTAATACACTTATCTCCATGAAAAATATTAATATCAACATACGTTAACTGAGTTACCACAATATCGAAGGCAGACATATGCTCCATCATTGACTCTCCATCATTCATCCTTGAGTTCTATAGTTTCTTCCACAAGAAATTTTTTTCATCAAATATAGATTGATAAGAATCCCCTAACTTGTTCCATATTTCCTTCATTGTAGATTCTCCTAAGACATTCAATAATACTAAATATAAGAGATACAATCATATTGTTCTCTTTTCTTTTTGATCCAACTTGCTCTAGTCTTCTATTGAGATCCCTATTGGTGCAATATTCAAATCTATAGTGATCCAATGGGATGTGCATGCAAATATCTTGCATCATGTACTTCTATAACTAATTTTTTTTTTTTTTATGTTAAGGTCTTATTGTTTCATCACACCTCTATATATTTTGGAGACAATCATTCAAAGGATCAACGAACAGAGGATTAACTAATAAAAGAAATTTAGTCCAAGGATTGAATATGATGGAGTGATCAACTAGAAAAGTAGTGAACCATACAACTGATTAAGTTGTTGATATCTACTAAATAATAAAGTTGACTCAAGAAGTTGACTAACTTACAAAATATGAGTCGACTAGAATAGTCAACTAGTAGAAAAAATAGATTGTATTGAATGGAAATGATTGGAACTGTCAATGCTCATTTATGGTTTGGATCTTTTGAAATCAAATGGAATTAATTATATTTTAACACTATCAATAAATGACCCTATGCATTTAACACATATGTTTAGTTACGTATCCAATCATATAAATCATGTGGTGATGTATTATGTCACTATCATGCACTATGATGTACTAATCATGAGCCATCATGCTTAAAGGTTATAATAGTATCTTTAAACATCACCAATCATATTAGAATGTAATTACTTTATTTGTATATTTGGGTTTTGTTATTTTTTCTCTATTTAGGGTAATTCCCCTACATGGTATTAGAGATATCAGTTTTAACATACCCTTGTTGTCTTCAAATCATGTTGATTTGGATATTGTAGTGATTGACTCTGGGATGATTAATTTGTTGATATGAACCTATTTTAATAGTTTAAGTAAATTATAATTTTGAAGAGGGATTCCAACATTAATCTATTCATTTTTAATGGGGGGGACTTATATTATTTGGGCATCAAACATGGAAACCATACTAAAGAGAAAAGGGCTCTAGTAGTATATGAATATCACTTTCTAGATCCAAAGGATGACAAAATGAAGTTTGTCATCAATGGAAATAAATATGAGGTTTTCAAGCTCATTATGACCTATATTTCTTGAGAAAATCATTTTCATACAAATTGGATTGACTATCCTCATGAGGTCTGGAAGAAGTTGAAGAAATTGTTTGACAAATTTGATCAAAATCAAGTCACACATTTAGAGAAAACGTTTATCACTATGATCCTCATTCCTTTGAATTGATTGAGTACTATTTATCTCGTGTCAAGGAAATCTAGTTGAAGTTGGGAGAATGTGGGAATAATTTTCTAATGAAATATGGACAACTCATTGAACGAGTCCTAATGGATCTAAGAACACATTATTATGTGTTATGTTCCTCATTTCACACCAGTTAGAGATAATATAGGGAATATGGTAAGGAATACACCTTTGAAAATATTTGTTGATATAGAACCAACAAAGGTTACTTAATGAAGGAAAGCTTTGTGGTAAGCACCAGGAACATGCTCAATGGAAAGAGAAGGTAAAGTTAGAGGGAAAGAGGAAGAATGAATGCATCGATCACAAAGCTAAATATAAGGATAATTGGGTTGACTAAGAAAAATAAAAATAAGAAGATATGTCACTATTGTGGTAAGATAAGGCATATGGAGAAAACATGTTGGAAGAAGAGTACAAGTTGAAGTTCATGGTTATTATGCTTGAAGCAAATGTGTTAGTTGATAAATTGACTAGTTGGATAGTTGACATCTTCACTTTTTTCTATTAAAACTTGAGAATTACATGCTCACACTTTGCAAAATGAATGGTAATAAATTCTAGTTTCGCTTATCATATGGTGTCGGATGCTTCCAAGATATCCTTCATAGATAAAACTATTGAGAAAAATATTTATCTCATAGATGATTTTGTTGGGATAATAATTATACTAAGAGGGGGTAAATAAATATAATGGAAAATTTAAACAATTAAATTAATTTAAACCATATAAGCATCACTTATATAATAAACACAAGAAAATATCAAACGTATGTGGAAACCTTAAAGGGAGAAAACCATAAATCTTATTTGCTTTAATATTCTTATAGGAACCATCTAACTATTACATCAATGTATTGGAACCATTCTTGGGGAGTTTGATTGATCAACCTTACAAGGTTTTTTGTTCTTATTAATCCAGTTCTCTCTACTTTTCCTTTATAACAATTCTTGGATCTCTTTGCTCCACAGAGTATCCTTCAATTTTAGCAAAAGAAACTTGCACATTCCTATGGGAAGAAGGTAAGGCAAGCTCCCAAAAATATATATTTTCTTAAATGGACTCTGATTAATGCCCATAAAAATCATGGGGGTTTTGGAATACAAGATACATTGCTAATTAATAAGGCAATAGGAGAAAAACTAGTTTGAATATTTGTCACCCAAGAAGAAGACTAGTGGAAGGGAGTCTTGAAGGAAAAATATCTTCAAAGAGAAAGAGCTCGATGTTTGGAATCCTTCCAAATAATGAAAATATGTTCCTTGATTTGGAAATTATGTGTTTCAGCATACCGCCTCATTTACTCGGGGTTGCTTTTGAAGCCAGGAAATGGTAACAATGTTAATCTACCAACTAATAAGAGTATTTACCAACAATCTCTTGTGTGATTTCCTGAATTCCTTCCTTGTGAGAATATTTTTGTGCTAAAAGGAAATTTACATTGGTTGACATCTCTAATTGGGACAAACATGGAAATCGGATGAATTGCAACATAATTAATGTTCCACCAAATCTCTAGCACGTGGCTACCAAGCTCTAGGAATGGATAAATGTTGTGTGTTTTCGACAAAGGAAGACAAAGTTCAAATCAATTGGAATGCTTTAGATTATTCAATAAAGGAAGGTTATTGTGGCATTTCTCTTTTAGTCTACCATGCCTCCAAAGCTTATAATTTGGACAAAAATATGGAATAATAATTCTAATCCAAAGGTAAATTCCTTCAATTGGCTCCTTGCACATAAGAAATTCTTGACTACTAAGAACCTTAGAAAGAGAGGCATCCATGGCCCCTCAAGATGCTCACTCTACAAGAAGAAAGTGTAAAATATCTCTCATATTTTTTGGAATGTTAGTGTACAAAATAAGGTATGGATGGAGGCAACATCACCTCTCCACAGCAAGGTCAAATGGCCCTTTTCTCTACAAAAATTCTTCTCCTTTTGGGAAAAAAATTACAAAAGAAATCTTATATGTAAATCTCTCCTCAAAATATATTGGGAAGCATTTCCCAAATTTTTATGTTGGAAAGTTTGGCTTGCCAAGAACAATATAGTATTTAATTACAAGTGTACTCCTACACAAAGCACTACAGGTAAAGCATTATCATTGTGTGCCAAATTTGGTGATCAAAGTAAGTTAATAGCTCCCCTATAAAAGAGTTTGATCAACTGGAGCAAGTATGAATCAAGAAATAGGTATGGACAACAACCCATAAATTACTATTTAGAATCAGAAATATATGGGAGAATATTGGAAGTTTATAATGATAGATGTAGAATTTATAACCTGGAAAAATGGTAGACAAGGATAAATTCTCTATTTTTATGGGTCATCTAAACAAAATCCAAGAGTGGCAGGAGGGTGAGGGTTCTTTATGGTCGTAAAGATGATGAAGTGTTCAGGTACTCATGAGGAATTGGTCTTCTAAAAAATAATGAATCAAATATTCATGGTATTTATCAGGGTTTGTTGAGTACCAAAGGAAACAAGGTGAAAGAGCTCACAATACCACTAGACTCCCTCCTTATTTTGCAACATTTAGTTGAAGAATAAATGTCGAATGAAAAAACTATGGAATATGTCACAAAAAGAGCATGGAAAATGGTAAAATGCATTCCATCAATAACATGTTTTCATGTATTACAAGACCACAACAAAGAAGAAACAAGCTTGCTAATGAAGGATACAAATTGAAATCAGGAAAATTGTGCATCAAGGCCAAATTAGGCCATCAATTTTCCCCTAATGGAGTCTAATAACTTAAAAATTAATTAACACAATGCAGATCAACTCAATGGAAAATGAGAGTCCCTAAAGGTCCTGTGGCAACTAGAAGCAATACATTTTATGCAGAAAAGTCAAGGGCATCTAAATTAACCCTCAAGGTAATGATTCATAATCATAAAAGAGCCTCTTTAGGACTGCAACAGGTTGATAGTGATCAAGGACTTTATTATTAATCAATAATTTTATGTTTTGTAAATATTGTGTTCTATTGGGGAAATTCAGTAAGGTAAAACCTACAGAAACCCCATTTTTCCCACTAACAATATGCTCCTCGCGAAAGTTTACATATCTCTGGAATAAAAGAAAAATGATAAAAAAAAATTGAAAAAATTGCTATCTAATACTTGATGTATTTGCCATAATCTAGACACATTATATAATATAAATACTATTTATGGCTTAAAAAACAAATTTATTGATTTATAAATGAAAAATATATACTCATAATTAGGAAACATTTTGAAATTAAAATATTAACCACACTTAACAAATATTTTCATTAGTAAAGATAGGACAAGATAGGAAAAAATGTAAATGTAATGTTAACGATGCAATATATTGAAGCCAACTAGCACAAAGTTGGGCCTTTTTGTACTATAATTTTAGGTACCAAAAGGATAAACTTGATTGTGAGAATCTATTTTATATTTCATTGTAATTGTATTTTAATGGATATGTTGTACTATCTTATATATTAATAAATGTTTTGGTTTTTTTAAATAATAATTAAAATGTATGATTATTCGTATCGTTAAATATTACTGTTTTTATTATAATTAATTCGTTTAATATTAGATTCGATACCGATGATTACCAATAATATTCAAAACTAACTAAAAATTCAAATAAATGTAGACATCATGATATTAAACATGGCTAATGCAAACCACTTTTGGTTCCTTCGTACAAACTATTTAATAATTATCATTATTTATTATATAAATTATATATTATTTATATTTAATATAAAAGTAATAGGTAATAAAAAAGTTAGTAATATGTATTAAAAATAAAAAATAGTAAGATGGTGTATTCATTTCATTATATCTGGAAAAATGCAACTTTTTTTGGTTTATCACTAGCGAAACCAGACTAATGGTAGTGTCAGGGCTTCCTCATCATCCAAAACACTTTAATTTCATACAAAATTGAAAGCAAGAAATCAATGTCTTGTGGCCTCATGCCAACCAAAATAACTATAGGCTTAAAACTAGAAAAATAAATAAAGAGTAAAAGAGAGTACTCAGTGTATCATCCAAATTTGGGAGAGTCTGAATCTTCAACTATGATCGATTATTTGTTGATTACTAGTGATAATTAAACATGGATTTGGAGGAATTCATAAGCGGGCCTCAACGTGCTCCATCAATTGATTTAGTACTTGAGAAATGTGTTGAATTTCTTCCACTATGATTAGCATTTCAATGCTTTGTTGTATTTTGGTCCACTAGAAGTCATCCCATGACCATATTGAGATGCCATTAAATGTCAATTACATGAATTAGTAATATAACCTTCCTCGAGTATGCCCCACATCTGAAATCCAATAAAAAACACTCTCCAACAACTTCTATATCTGATAGACAACCTCTTTCACTAGTTATGTCTCTCTTGACATGTGCAACCTCCTCCTAAATCAATGTTTGTGTGCTTTTCCTAGACCTACTTCCTAAGGTTTCAACTCTTTGTTGGACATGAGTACTTCCCATTTCTCTATAGTAAATTGCCTTGTGTCTCACCCTAATCTATTGTTTGGGAACGTTGTGTCTCAAATGATGACATGTGACAAATTTGGTTGGTGAAGCAAGGGTGGTAAAATCATAAGAGGGGAGGTGTGGAAATAGGTCCAAGCCTTTTTCCGGAATAAAATCTTGAATTTAAAAATATATAGGACCTACGTGAGAAGGGTTGCTTGAGGCCTCATGACGATGCTAGCTATAATGTGGTGATGAGTGCAAGAGATAGCAGAGTAGGAATGAAAGGGAAATAATTAGGAAGTCCTTAAGGAAAGGAGAATAACTAACTACAATAAAAACTATAAGAGAACTTAGGGCAGTTGACATACGCAGAATAGAAATAACAAGACCTAATGCACCTATGATGGGGTCTGATATTTTCTAGAAGAGATCCCCCTATCAAATCATGAGAGTTGCAAATGGAAACCAACAACTATGAGTTTTCGTCTACATTATTTTATGTAAGGTATAATCATGCAAATGCTTCCCATATCAAGAAATGACATATATGTGGATGAGGTCTTCATACTTTTGCATGTTTGGTGTAGTTTCTCGTGGTGTAATAAAATGAATGGTTTTATAGCATGATTCCTCCCAACTTTTCTCTTCATCCTTCGACTTTGATGTGATGGCCAATTAACTACAAATTAAAGACCATTTCAATTCATAAAATTCCCCATACCTTGAGTTGAGTTCCATCATGATGGCCTTATTAAGTGGATTTAAGTGATGATATGGGTCATTGTGCCACACTCACCATCTATCATGTTTGTTTTGGCGATGGTAACTATCCCCTCTCTATCACATTATTTGTGAGAGAAGAATCATTTTTGGCAAGGCCTGAATATTGTTGTTTTAACTTATACATGGGTAGAGCTTCCCAAGTTGTGCATATTTTAATATATTTCTTTGTGCATCCTTTACTGGTCAAAACATTTACGATTTTATTACCTTATCTCCCGATATGTGAGGTGAGAGATACATGATTAAGAAGCAATATTTTAGAAAGAAAATCTAGATTTCTTTCTAATATCTAGATTTTGTAGACTTTATTGATAGGGGAGCCAAGAAGGATTTTGTATATCATATTAATGATGCGTTGAGAGTCTTGTTCAAATATAAGCTTTGAGAAGTTCTAATAATGATCCAAATCTAACCCCCAATGAAGATATTTTATTTCATCTACATTATTGCTTATGAATCTTGAAAACCCATAATAGAGGAATAGGATATTTTTTACTGGAATGATCCCTAAACACACTTTCATAACCTACAATGCTTAGGTTTCCTTTTGAGGCTCCATAAAAATCCATCTTTATGAAATATTGAAGGGGAGGAGAGCAAAGAGTAGGGATGGATAAGGTTTGTAGCTTTAAGGATCATGGGCCAGAAAAATTAAAGTTGATAACTCTGGTATCGTGAGTAATTCAAACTAAATGTCATGGGCTTGCCAGTATTTCCCCAGCCAATGCTATCAAAGGATTGATTCTATGATTTGGGTTTAGAGAGTTTTCTTGGAATATTATTTGATTCCATCCTTTTCATATTTCCCATAATAAGAATCTTTGAAGGAGGTTCCATATCCTATTGAGAATGGGGTTTGAAAAAAAATTGGATGTCAATTTTCGATAGTATTAGGAATGTTGGTCTAATTGTTACACATTTTTTTTTGCATTCATTGAAATTAATCTAGTACCCTTATCCTTTTCCATTCTAAAAATTATTTCCATTAACCCATGAATATGGAAGAAAATCCTTTCCCTAAAAGATTAAAATTGGGTTCAAATCCCTTTAAAACCCTATTTCAAGAGGATGTTGCAGGTTGCACATTGATAATATGTGATATAGCTAATTGTCACAGGTCATATAATTGTTATATGCAACACTTTTATAGTTTGCTCATTTAAAAGATGTGACGTTTTGTTTTACAAAGGGAAAAATAGAAAGAGTGAGAAGCTTCTAGAAGATAAGCCTCGTGGATGACATCTATCCCGATCAGTTTGGATCTGACTCGCACCCTTGATTTGGATATATATTAACCTCCTCTTATTATCATCCTCTAAGCTTGTAAATACAACCATATTTAGTTGAAAGGGGATCCTAGTTGACTTCAGAAAGGCTCACTATTACATATAAGACAAAATTCTAATGACATAGTCCAACAGTATGGCCCGTACTATTGCAAATTATAAGAAAAATGTCATTTTTTTCATTTTTTCTATAAAGTGTTCGTTTTCATTTTTATTCTGATGGATAATGAATAGGGTTTTGATATTTTTACGATTTATCTATATGGTTTTTCCTTCTAACACAAACAATGCGAATTTTTATTTGACAGTGTGTACATTGATTCGAAGGTCAAGCTCGTTCCTGCCTTCACACCAAGTAAGAAGTCAGATTTTATCCCATGTATAAACCTTGTGACTATAGGAAAAGGTATGGATGAATTAATTGCATAGATATGTTGGAGGAATCGATGGATATAAATAATGTCAGACCTCTCCCCCAGTGACATCACCAGGGGAGGGGGGAGGTACACCACAATCTAGATCGTCAGATGAAATAGGGTAAATCAATGGTGGATGTCTGAGAAGGGACACCCACTATTATGTCAAAATAGGGTATTCAAGTCCTTGCATGTTGTTGGATCAGTTGAGCGATGGTGATTCGTCGAATGAGTATCCCCAGAACACAAGAGTGGAATATGGGATTCACGTTTTTGTTTTTTTAACTTAACATTGACGACACTATTCTAATGCATGTTCGGATGGCACAGGGTGTCGTCAATACGTAAAATTTGTTAGAAAAATATATATGGTGTCTATATTATGATGTAAACACTGTGAATGTTTGTTTTGACTGACCATCTTTTACTTTGACTAGTCAACGACTATTAGAATTCCGATGATCAACAAAAATATAAATATCCCGCATACAAGAGATATTGCAACATCTTTGTTATAACTACAAAAAAAATTAAAGGTTAGAAGTTATTTTTCGGGAGCAAAAATAGATTATATTTTATATATTAATGACATAGCAAAAATATATTTTGTTTTCTATACATCAATTGCATATCAAAAATATAATGTTAAATCTAGTTACATAACCACTCAATTTTGTAACATAATCATCACATAATTTTTTCTGGTTGGGAAGAATTTCAAAAAACATTAGATGGGGAACATCTAATCGGCTAGGAGTTGATAATGGGAAATTTTATTTCCCTTGCAATATTTGTGAGTGCGCATGTCCATGAAGAATTTCATATGCTATAGATAATAGACATTGTAAGAAGAATGGGCACATTGAAGGGGGAACAAATATTGTCCAGTCTTAAGCTATTTATGAATCATTATATATAATTCTTTATATTAATTGTATTTAAAATATATATATATATTATATATATATATATATAATATATATATATATATATATATATATATATATATATATATATTGTTATAATATTTTATGTAGAATAATTTCACATTATTTTTTGTAATTATTATAAATTCAAGGTGGCTCCCTAGGTATTGTGATACAAATGAACTAAGTAGTAGGACTAGAAATGGCATTCTACGAGTTTAGTAACATGAAGATAATATTGAAGATTAAGATAATGATCTGTTGTAGCAGCTACAACCACCCTCAAAATTTTTCTTTAGCTTCATTTTGGAGCCTCCCCACCAACTTTTCACAACAGCTTGCCTTGCTTCGTCAAGTTCACAAGCTTCAATGTTTTTCTTGCACAAAGGCAGCATGTTGATCACATATTGATGCATTCCCCTCACAAGCTGGTCACCCAGACTTGGTCCAGCTATAGGCTGAGAAACTCCCCCAAGAAATTGTGCAATTCTAAAGGGAAACTAACCTTATGTCTAGAAATTGCGTAATCTTTACCGGCAGCCTACTAGGCTCCAGAATTGTGCAATTCTAGCAGTCAACACTCCCAATGAAAATTACGTAATTTTCCCCAGCAAGGCTACTCAGCCTAGAATTTGCTCAAATTTGGGTAGTAGTCAGCTACTCTACCTAGATATTGCACAAATCTTCTCGGTAGCCAGCCTAGCTGCTAGCCAGAAATGCACATTTCCTTCCAGCAATCGAGCAGTCTCTTGCATGTGCAGTTGAGTTGACTAGTTCCCTCTGGGACCGAGCAAAAATTACTTGCATTCATGGGCTACTTCTCCCAAGGCAGCATGCCAAGCCATCCCTTGTTTTAGGGATTTATTTTTAGTAGTTAGAGATTACATGCAAAGATTAGTTCAGAAACCTCCCACCGAGTGTCGCTTTCCCTAGATTTATGGCATGCACGTCACAACCTCAATGCTATCAAAACTCGTCAACTGGACGCTACAGAGATCATTCCTCACATCAACCTTGTAGCTCTAACCTCCCACATCACATCTAGGAGCTTTCGGCACATTCAGCTCAGTTGTTTTGGGGTAAGCCCACTTTCCATGCCTTGTGTTTCATTTCTATCTCTTTTTTGTTTTTGGTTGTATGAGCATTGTTTTCTTGTTTTATTTGAACCCTTGCTATCGTTTACAAGTATATTATCTTGTCCTAGCACTATCTCAATTTTCATTGCTATATCACTACTATCGCTTGCATGAAACTGTTTTTCACGAACAGTCATCGATTCGCCGAATCGCTTCCCCCACATGCATGTTGATATGATTACTTAATCTTTCATTGATGTTTGCATGCATTGTCAATCACTTCTACTTTCACTAAGTGTCACCATGCATCCACTTCCATATTTTCTTTCAGTTGCCCATCGGCGAGTCGGACCAACCTTGGTCCGGACTCTACCTTCACTGAGATAGCATTGCGCAAGATGGGGAAGGATGGCTCTATCTTCCTTTCCAGAAATGTGCATTTCTTCTTAGGCACTATCCTCCAAGACTATTTTGTGCATTTCTGAGGGACATTGACTGTTGGCCCAGAAAATTGCGCAATGCAGTCACTGAAGCTATAGTCATTGCCAACTAAGATTGCACATTGCACAATTCCAGTAGTCAACAACCAAACTAGACTATTCATTGCACAATTCCAGTAGTCAGCCAGTCTCCCAGTAGCCCAGACTATGCCTTTCACAATCTTGGCAGTCAGTCTCCCAACCTCTCGGATGAAATTACACAACCTTCATGATCAGTCACACAGGTATGTTGAAATTTATTTCTAAAGTGCATTTTTGCTTTCGACTGATAGATTTCTTTCCATTAGTGTTGCCATGTCTCCAGGTATTGTAGGTGTTCATCTGCCTCTCAACAATGCAGGTACAATGGTTTCGAAGAGGGCATAGTTGAAGACACTATTCAATGCACACCTGGAGATGCAATTAATCAAATGTATATGAGCTTTCCTACTCACGAAGATATCAAGTTGTTAGTGGACAAGAACATCAAGATATCATAGTGAAAAACATCATGAATAGAAGTTGAAGGTAGCATACCGAACGCAATGAATGCAGGAACGCAACGAATGCAGTGAATGCAGTGAACGTAGCAAATGCAGTGAACGCAACAAATGCAGCAAACACAGCAAATGTAGCGAATACACTGAACGCAGTGAATGCAACAAATGTAGCGAATGCAAGAGGAAGATTGTTGACAACACAGAGGTGGAACAAAGTTGCAAGATCAAGTAGATCCATTGATGATGAAAGCAACTTTGGAGACTTAGGCTATGAGGTGACAGTGCAACATGAAGCTCGTGTGAAGGCATAGAATGGAACAAACGAATGAGTTGCAGCATGAACAGGAACAAAAGTGGGCGGAACATGCACTCACGGATGAAACTGCACCTGTACAAGTTAAAGATCCATCCCGGCAGTTGGCACGGAGCAGAAATGGTGAGTAGTTTTGTTGATCACATGCAAGAGATTCAGTAGCAGCATGCATGTCATTGTGCACATGCATGCAATCTAACCCACTCAACACACTCACCAAGGTGAAGACAAGAAGCGAGTCCAAGTGGAGCTAAACATGTACTTTGGCAAGTTGATGTGCATGACCACCAGAACACACTTGAAGATCAGCATGGAAACTATGCATCAGTATGTTCTCGGTTCAACCGCACCGAAGAAGACAATGTGCATGTTAGTAGAAAAGTTTGATGAAGGAGCCGAACAAATGCAATGGAGGCAGGATTTCACTTCAGCAAGATGTCACCATAAGGTCCATGCACACCATCACAGACAACTAAGTTTGGCATCATCTCACCACCTTCGCCATCAAAAGCATGTTAAAGAGTTGGTCTCATCACAACGGACCGAGTGTCAGTGATGTCTTGCATGGCTTGCTCAAGCCATGTTGTCCTACATGAGTACATGTGCATTGTAATGTCGAGTCATGTCAAGTGTAAGTCAAGTGTCAATAGTGGAATGTAATAGTCATAGAGTAGGTGAAGAGTCATGACGGTAGTTGAACTATCACAAAGGGGAATGTCAAGGGTCACCCCACCCTTTACTATAAATAGTCCCTCATAACTTATTGTAAGGGCTTTTGGTAAGACAAGCTTCTAATATGACTATCTTGGAGAGAGATTAGACAGTATTGTAACATGCCTTGGCTTCTCCACTGCATGAAGCTAATACATCTCTTTGGAGGAGCAGGCGAATGTGGTTGTAATGTTGCACTGTTGGGGCTAGCAGATTTACATGGATGTATTGAATGATTGGAACTTACACTTCTTGATATAATAAGAGCCAACATTTTTTCATGCATATGTTGTTACTGTAGTTGGATTGTTCCGATTGCTATAGCAATGTATGTTGTTTAACTTATGCAGTTGTATATGAACTATTTTGTATGCAATTATATGACTCTTGTTGCAGATGTGCTGTTGGTTTAACCATCACTTTGGATTGTTGGTTGACCCGCTTTCCAACTTGTGATGCATCTTCACTCGTGTGTTCCCTTCCCAGCTGAGTACTGTTACAGGTTGCCAAGGGATGCACTCATCTCAACCCCCATGTGTTAGAACCTCTCATACACCTTCCTTGACTCACTACAATCATCACATCCTTTCTACTAACAATGTTATCTTACTTGCCTCTGTGCAACATCGCGGTCAAGGCATTGCTTTACGACCCACTATTGGGACTCCTACAGCAAACAGTCTGAGGTCTATTTGGGACTTCTTATCGGGGAGATCCCCTTACATGTTGGCGGGTCCAGCACCGTCAACATTTTGGCGCTAGAAGGAGGGCTAGATGACAAGCTGAGTTCTCATATCTGTTTTGAATCTCTACACATTTATCATGACTAACTACTGAGTTTCTCTTCTGGAATGCATGTCTTATGGAAATGATTTCATTATCTCGGAAGAGCTCTCGGATGACTTATCTAATGAAACATATGATGGTGGAGGCTACACAACCTTGGTTAGGCTCGCATTTGGTGTTATAGGCTCATGCGAAAGACATGTACTCTTTGACGAATACATGAGTTGTGCATTGTTCATCTACATGCTTCAAGGGAACCTAATGCACTGGTGTGCCACACTCCACGAAAAATCTACTCATTCTCTTGTTCATCTGGTTAGAGATATAGACCATGCTTTCAATCACTTTGACCATGAAGCACTTGATCAAGAAATTCTAAAATTATGGAAAGCACCTGATGAATTCATTAATCAGTTTTACACACTCTTTTGTAATCTTACATACTGATTTCCTAAAGATGAGATTGATTTGGAATTTCTTTATGGAAAATTTGAGTATGTTCTTAATATATTTGAACCCCGCTCAGCACACTTTGTTTGGTGATGGAGCTATGCAATCACAGGTAGGCACAGTCGTTATCACAAGTACTTGTCTGCCTTCACCTCATAAAACAGCTCCACCACCATGGAGTGATGACGAAGATCATGCACATGCCTCTGTTGAATTGTCACACTCTCCCACCCCACCTGCTCTTGAGATTTGCACAAATTTGGCTTGCAATCCTATTGGTTGTCATGTGGACTCACTCCCTTGACCTTCGTCCTAGCGTTCTGTTGATCCTCTGGATTGTACTATTTTTTGTTCTCCCATTCCGAACTCCTCACCTATAGTGAACAAGGATCAAGTTGTTGATGAAGTTGGTGTTATGCAGCCAACCTCTGCCATCCTTCATGATGAGTGTGTGTGGGAATCTAAAGAAGGGCCTGCGGTGAAGGATGACACCCTTCCAGCCATGCCTCATCTGCTTCATCCTGACATTCCTTGTGATTCTACCGCTGCTGATTTCTCCTGTGAAAACTCATTTCTGGATGCTTATACTTCTGATCATTCACAGGACACGTCAGATGTCAATCTATCATTACAGTGTGAAGAGGAGACATCTTCCTCAAAAAATACGTTCAATTTTGTCATTTATCTTTCTTAAAAAAAAAAAGGGTGAACATCTTTTCTTTTCATCTACCCCTCTGCCCGATTCATCAAATCATGAGGATGACGATGCACATCCTGAATTTTCTAATCTTGGTTGTCGTGATCTATTCACTTCCTCAACTGATCATGATGTTGATTCAATAGTGGTTAATCTGCCCAAGACACCAATATATGATGATCTATCTGTCAACAAAGTCGAAACCCCTAGACTGTCGAGGTACTTCAGCTCGAGCTAATGGTTATGTCAGATGCTCACTATCTTGAGGTTGGTTTCACTTCCAATCAGGAAATTGTTAAAACCCTCAAGGATCCTCGTCACTCTCTTCTTTGCATTGAAGATCAACCAAACACCCAAATTTCTCTTCCTCCACTCGAACTACACGATCCCATCACTTATGCATTGGAGGAATCTTACACAGCAAGCACACATGCATAACACAAGTGGTATACCTTGCTCACGTTTGCTTACATGTCACAGTCAAGAGAATGCATACACTCAACATCTGCACACAGTGTAGCACAACATCATGGTAGCACCATAGAATGCATGTCATGCACTTTCACTCATCTTTGTCCTATGGTCACTTGTAAGCTTGGAGTGTGTTTGTCTTCACTGATACATCTTTCTTGTTTGTTGGTTCGCACAGTTTCCTCATTCGTGAACCATGCCTTCACCAACATGGGTCAACCAATGGACCGATGGCTGCATTGGAAGTGTCACTTCATGTGAGATGACCCAATAACTATTAGCTTAGGAGTAGGAGTAGTGTTTTCTTTTGAGTTTTTTGCTTGCATGCTTATTTGCTTACTTGATTTCTTTGTTTGTTTGTCTACTTGCTTGATTGCTTACTTTCTTTTCTTTCACTTTTTCTTCTGCTATTGCTTTCCTTTGTTTTTTGTTAGTTCGCTTGTTTCATTCCATAGGATAGATTCACATGAAACCATGTATGACTCTTGGAGCGAGCTAGGTAAAGTACAAGAGGCCTTATGCTACTATCACTACTTGGTTATCTATCATCTTGCCTCTCTATGAATAACTTTTTACTTTTATTCCATGATACGTCGAAGGAAAATATGTACTGTTCAAAGTGAACCTTGGTGAAAACACAATGCTTGCATGCTAACTAGTGTCACCCACTCTAGTTGGTTGTTTTTGGGTTAACCCTTGTCAACTCAGTCAAGTAGAGTAAGGTGAGGGAGAAAACCTTAACAGGCACATCATGGGTATAATAAACTACTTCTATGCTGGAACAACCTCTTTTTCTCTCAATAAGTCAAGATCCCTCTTCCACCTCTAAAATGAATAAGCATTATGCACAGTTACTGAAAAAAATGAAAAAATGAAAAAGTAAAAAAATTCGAAGTGAAAAATGAATAAGGCAGAAGAAGAGAAAGGCTTCCTGGGTAGGGAGGTGATGTAAGTAACTCTGCCGGGGTATTGACCAGGCTTACTGGAAGCAGATCCATGCTTGTGTTCCTATGTGACTCTGTCAGGGTACTGTCTAAGCCTACTGGTAGTGGAGAAACACCAGAGATGAAACTAAGACTCTGACGACATACTGCTTGTGCACCTATATACCCCTCAACCCCAATAAAAGCAACTATGTTGCCTTGGCTTGGAATGTGTGTCAATTGACTAAGAGCTTGGCAGATGCTACGTCTTACGATCAAGCAAGTGTGAAACCAAGATGAGCTGAGAACTGAACAATACTTATCGAGGTGTTTGACTTTCCTTTCATGAACAAGGTCCATTCACAGAGCTAGAGTTCTACTAGTGTGTCACCAAGTCTTGTAGTGGCTACAACCACCCTCCAAAATTTTTCCTTAGCTTCATTTTTGAGCCTCCCTACTTCACAGCAGCTTACATGGCTTCGTCAAGTTCACAAGCTTCAGTGGTTTCCTTGCACAAAGCTAGCCTGTCAATCATAGCTTGATGCATTCCCCTCACAAGATGATCACCCAAACTTGGTCCAGCTGCAGGCTGAGCAGCTCCCCCAATAAATTGCGCAATTCTGGAGGGCAACCATCCTTCCCTCCATAAATTGCACAATCTTGACTAGTAGCTTGCTGGGCTCTAGAATTGCGCAAATATGGGCAGCAGTCAACTGCTCTATCCAAAAATTGCGCAAATCTTCTAGGCAACCAACCCAGCTCCCAGCCAGAAATGTGCATTTCCTTCCAGCAGTTGAGTAGTCTCTTGCATGCGCAGTTGAGTTGATCGGTTCCCTCCTAGATCGAGCAAAACTAACTTTCATGCATGGGTTGCTTCTCCTAAGGTAGCATGCAAAGGTATTCCTTGTTTCAAGGATCTATTTTTAGCAGTTGGAGGTTACATGCAAAGATCAGTTCATAAATCTCCCACCGAGTGTCCCTTTCCCTAGATTTGTGGCATGCACGTCACAACCTTGATGTTATCAAAACTCATCAACCAGATGTTGCAGAGCTCATTCCTCACATCAACCTTGCAGCTCTAACATCCTACATCACATCTAGGAGTTGTCAGCACATTCAATTCAACTGCTTGGGTAAGCTCGCTTTCCATGCCTTGCGTTGCATTTTTATCACTTTTTATGTTTTTTCTTGTATGAGCATTGTTTTCTTGTTTTCTTTGAACGCTTGCTGTCATTTACATGTATATTAGCTTGTCCTAGCACTATCTCAATTTTCGTTTCTATCTCACTCTTGTCTCATGCATGAAACTATTTTTCATGAACCGTCGTTGATTCAACGATTCACTTCACTCACATGCATGTTGATCTATTTACTGAACCTTTCATTCATGTTTGCATGCACTATCAATCACTTCTACTTTCACTAAGTATCGCCATGCATCCATTGTCATATTTTCTTTCAGTTTCCCGTCGGTGAGTCGGACAAACCTTGGTCCGAACTCTACCTTCACTGAGACAACATTGCGTAATATGGGGAAGGGAGGTTTTGTCTTCCTCTCGAAAAATGCACATGTTTTCCCAGGCACTGTCCACTAGGACTATTTTTCTCATTTCTGAGGGACAGTGATGGCTAGCCCAAAAAATTGCGTAATGCAGTGACTGAGCCTACAACCATTGCTAGCTAAGATTGCACATTGAGAAATTCCCACAGTAAACAACCAAAATGGACTGTGCCTTGCGCAGTTCTAACAGTTAACTAGTCTCCCATCAGCCTAGACTATGCCTTTTGCAGTCTTGGTAGTTAGTCTCCCAACCTCCCGGCCGAAATTGCGCAACCTTCATGATCAGCCACACAGGTATGTTGAAAGTCAGTTCTCAAGTTCACTTTGGTTTTCAACTAACAAATTTCTTGCCATGAGTGTTTCCATGTCTCCAGGTATTGCAAGTGTTGATCTACCTCTCAAGAGTACAGCTACAATGGTTTCGAAGAGGGCAGAGTTGAAGACACTGTTCAAAACTCACCTGGACATGTAGTAGATCAAATGTTTATGAGCTTTCCTACTCATGAAAATATCAAGTTATTTGTAGAAAAGAACATCAAGATATCACAACGAGCAACATCATGAATAGTAGCTAAAGGTAACATACCGAATGCAACGAATGCAGTGAACGCAATGAATGCGGCAAATGTAGTGAACACAGCGAATGCAACAAATGTAGTGAACACAATGAATGCAGTGAACACAGCGAATGCAGTGAACGCATCGAATGTAATGAATGTAGCGAATGCAGTGAACACAATGAATGTAGTGAATATAATGAATGCAATGAATCAAGTGAATGCATGAGGAAGGTTGTTGACAACACAGAGGTAGAACAAAGTTGCAAGATCAAGCATATCCACTAATGATGAAAGGAACTTTGGAGACTCAAGCTATGAGGTGACGGTGTGACATGAAGATCGCACGAATGCAGAGAATGGAACAAATAAGGATTTGCATGTGTTGAAGAAGCAACTGAAGGAATAACATGAAGCTGCACAAATAGATTAATGAGTTGCAGCAGGAACAAGAACGACATTGGATGCAACATGTACTCATGGATGAAACTACATCTATACAAGTTAAAGATCCATCCCAACAACTAGCACAAAGCAGACATGGTGATTAGTTTTGTTGATTGTATGCAATGGATTCAGCAGCATGCATGTCATTGTGCACATGCATGCAATCCAACCTATTCAGCACACTCACCAAGGCGATGACAAGAAGAAAGTCCTACTAGAGTTGAACATGAATTTTGGCAAGTTGATGTGCATGACCACCAGAACACACTTGAATATCAGCATGGACACTATGCATTATTATGTTGTCGGTTTAGCCGCAACCAAGAAGACCATGTGCATGTTAGCAGAAAAGTTGGATGAAGGAGATGAACCAATGCACTGGTTGTAATGAAGGCAAGAATTCTCCTTAACAAGATGTCACCATGAGGTGCATGCACACCATCACGGATGACCAATCTTGGCATCAACTCACCACCTTCACCATCACAAGCATGTCAAAGAGTTGGTCTCATCACAACAGACTGAGTGTCAGTGATTTCTTGCATGGCTTGCTCAAGTTATGTTGTCCCACATGAGTACATGTGCATTGTAATGTTGAGTCATGTCAAGTGTAAGTCAAGTGCCAATAGTTTGATGTAACAGTCATAGAGTAGGTGAAGAGTCATGAGGGTAGTTTAACTGTCACAAAGGCGAATGTCAAGCGTCACCCCACCCTTTTCTATAAATAGTCCCTCATAACTCATTGTAAGGGCTTTTGGTCAGCCAAGCTTCCGAT
>APFE030383931.1:77744-150645 GCA_000404065.3 Pinus taeda
ATATGAATGTATATATTGAACCTCTTATCAACAAGTTAATGAAGTTATGGGCCAACATCAGTATGTATGATATCTGTAAACTAATATGGCAGAGACAATTTCATTTTCAGAGAATACTTGTATGGATAATTCATGATGCCCCGGGGCCGACACATTTTTGTTGTATGTAACATTCCATTTCACTTTAATAGAATATAATTATTTCCTTTAGATAATATCATGTATTTTTGTTAGATAATCCCTTTGTTTATAATTGATGTTAATCCATCTATTGTAGGCCTTCAAATAAAGAGTAAATTTTCATGTCTAGTTTGTAGTCCTAAGATGAAAGTTCATTGTTCAACATGTTTAGGAAAGGAGGATTCTAATGAGTATAGCCACTTCCTTTCTAAGAACCATAAGTATTGTGCTACTAAAGCATATTTCCAAAGGGAAAGAAGATACTAGATTAAAACCAGGAGAATGACACCCCACCTATGGAAATTGGAATATAACAAAAATCGTCATGATGGACATGATGGGATTCCACAAGGAATGAAAGGTTATCCCACTCAATTCATGAGGAATTAGAGAAATTTTGAGGTATAAAATGCGCCTCCTAAGGAATATTATAAAATAATAGTAGAAATAATAAAATAACATTAGATTACCTCATCAAGTTTTGGAGGGAAACAAGAAAAATCTACTTTTTAATTCATATTTTCAACTTATCTCTCTAAGATTTTACTAGAAATTCGAGTAGGAGAACTCAATGGATGCTGAATTTAATTTTGCATCAAGGAATTCCCATGTTGCATATTTTTTATGGATCCTAGTACAAGAAAAATCTGAAATACATGAAAACGTGTGATTGCAATCACATTTTTCATATAGTAGGGTCCATATAAAGTATACAAAATGGATAATCCTTGAATGAAAAAAGAAATTTTGAATCCGAAAAGTGCTCCTACTCGAAATTTGAGTAAAATCATAGGGAGATAAGTAGAAAATATGAGTTGAAAAAGTTTTTTTTTTATTTTTTATTTTTTATTTTTTATTTTATCTTTTTACCTTTTTACTCCAAAAATGGTGAATCATCCCCCATGGTTGACATCATCATATTGAATCCTATTGGATCCTATAAAGTTTAGTTTTGTTGTACATTTTTTATTTGAGGCCCATTTTTACCTCAAAATTTCTCTAATGTTGCCCTACTATGAGCACCTAAGAATAGCCCATTTGTTTGATATACTTATAGTGAACAATGTAATTTTTTTTATGGTGGATCATGGATGGTAGGAGGGATATATAAAAAATCCTCAAATCTTGTAATCACATTGTGGAAGCCAATCATGTAATGAAAAGTGGGTATGATCAAATAACGATGGAGACCGAAACAACCTTCCATGGTTATTAGTAGAGAAGAAAAGTGATGATATAAAAGAGGTCATTTGAAGAATTAAACTTCCCACAAGATTTTCTTCAATCATAAATAATATCTTAACAAAGAAATGTGAATTTGGTGGGGTAAAAACACATTATTGGCATACCTTCATTAAGCTAATTATATTGGTATATATACATTTGTATGGTTTTTCTTTATCTACATTGCATTAAACAAATAAAATTTCATTTGTATTGTTACAATATTTTCTACCTTTATCTCTCCACGATGGTTTTGATAACATGTCAAACAAGTTATATATGATCTTGGAAAATACATGAGGCAAGTAGCAATTTATATGCAAGTGTTTATTCAATTAGTTGTTCAACTTAATGACATGTGTTTTTTGTGTAATGTGATATATTAGGTTTTGTTGAAACTTGTTATTTTCTTGCATCATCTATAGATGGTTGTCATTGAAATAACTACATAAAGATGATATAAAGCATTGGAAGATAAATTACACAGCTAATGTGTGAAATGAAAAATTATCTACCTCCAACATTTTTCAATGCATAAGAACACTACCTCATACACCAAGTTGAGGAGATTCAATTGTGTGGACCTGTACACATAAGGTCAATGTGGATGGTAAGGAGGGACTTGAAATCATTGAAGGTTTTAGTTAGATAAAGATCATGTCCTTAGGATTCTATTGTGGAGGGATATATGGCATATCAGTATATGGTGTATATTAGTCAATATCATAATATGTTAGTAGAAAATATGTGTGTGGATCACATTTGGGATGTGAAATTCATCAAAAAATTTGAAAGGGAGCACCTGTTGGGGAAAGGTAGATGATGAAAGTGAGAGGTAATTAAATATTTAATGTGGAAATTTATAATACATACATACATACATACATATATAAATTTTCATGTTTATATATATTTTTATAGCCTATTTTGTCTCATTTGATCAATAAGCCTCCAAACTAGATCATTCACATCCTATTCTCCCTTTACACCATCATTACACAAATCCCTATGAATGACTCTTTCATTCCCCATGAGTTTCTTCCCTAAGTTGCATCATCTGAGCCAATTTTAGGACCAATGCTCCCTGGCCTTTTGTTGGAATGTGTTCACCTACAGGTTGCTCCATTGTGGCCTGTGTTGATCACTTGCAAGTTTCTCCTCTTTGCACCTGTATTGGTTCTAGAAATTTGGGAAGAGAGAGAATTTCGAAGCCTCCATTTCCAGAATATTTCAAGATCTGTTGTAACCATTTAACTCAAATAAAACTTTCAAATCATATCCTATCCTACCTTGGATTTTATGTCCCTTCTCCTTTGATGTCATCCTCCCATCATGAGTGTATCTCAATCCCAAGATTGGTAAAAGGATAAGAACTCCCAACTTACCTCACTCCTATATATATTTGCAGCATTCCATATGTAAGGAGTTCGATTTTGGAGAGTGATTCTACCCTTATGATGTTGTTGTGAAAGTTATATTTTCATGCATTTAGGGTGATTGGAGATTAACTTTGTGACAAACAAAGGAAAAGTCAACAACTTGGAGGATATCTTCTATAAGATCAACATTTATTTATGGTTGTAGCTCAATTCATTTATATCAATTCAAATAGTTCTTTGTTTTCCTATATATGATGTCATTATTTCATATATTTGAATGCCATGTTGATATGTTGAATAAAGTAGATAGATGATGTTACATAGATCTCGTAGTTTCTTGGCTTGTGTTGTTTGGTTGTGCAGGTTCTAACTTTGGTAGCTAGAGCTAGGATTGGAGTATTCAAGCCAAAGAAGGAGAAAAACATATGATAGATTCCATGTAGGTTTCATCCCTTCATATACTTACTTTAAGGAAAAAATTGGGTCATTTTTCTTTCTATTGTTCTAGGTTAGCCACCAAAAATAGGGGAGATACTTCTTTCCGCAATCGTAAATCCCACATAACATATATCATATATCATATTATTTTTCCCGCAATCATAAATCCCACATAACATATATCATATATCATATTATTTATTTTTTATTGTTTCAAAAATTATTAATATTGACCATGGTAACTAATATTTAGTGGTGAAATATTAATTTATGATATATTTGCTCAAGTGTGGGATGCACTACATTTATATACATTGCTAAAATTGTTGGTTGGATGAAGCCATGGATTGAAATATGTGAATAATGTTAAATTTTCTTAGGCTTGTATTGTCCTTTGCTTTGATAATTTCATTTCATTATTTCCATATTAAATTTACCCACATCATTATTCATATTTACATCATTATTTAGAAACATATGCAATTATATAGAAGTAACAACATCATCATCAATGTAGTGGACCATAAGAAACAATAGAAGAAAAGAATTCACACATAGAGACACCAGGAAAAACCCACTATGGGGAAAACGCCTTAAAATTATTCTTCTTATTAGATTGTCATTAAATGATTCAACTAAAGAGAGTAAAATGCTCCATATCTTCAACCATAAACCTATTTAGCAAAATAAACTAAAAATATATCCATAAGATAAACCCAACAATATTAATAATCCAAAACTCTGATTCAGAAGCTTGTGATCAATTGTCACTATCTGCAGTCAATTGTTGAACTCTGCGGTCAACTGGTGAAATCTTCGGTCAACTGAAAGCTTTAACCCTAGGTCTCAACTACACAGAGAGATTTTTGTGTGTGCAACTGATACCCTACAACTACATTCATATACCTACATGCCTACAATTATAGCCAAAATCTTCATGTGATAAGCCTCCAGTTGTGACCCCAAAACCTAGACACATGTACGAGGTTCAAAGCCTAGAATTTCAGACATGTGCTAGCCAAAACCAAAGAAGAGAATAGAATAATGCTTCATGATGATGTCCAAATGAGGTTGAGGTCACTTGTATTTATATACTTCCAAGGGTGTCCAATTTTCTTTAGGGTTGACCTAATCAAATTTGTGCATGTGGGCTTCAATTCAAAATGCACTTTCCCTTATCCAAATTGAGCACTTCAATAGTCAAAATTGGTCCTCTCAAAATGAGGAATCTCATCCCATGGTTTGAATTTATCACTAAGCTAAAAAATTAACATTCCCTCTTAGCTAGTGTTAAATTCCAACTGCCTCATGTAATCATCACAAGTATCATATCATCGAATCATATCCAATCTCAACTATCTCATCATCAAATGACATCACTACTCATATTTTCTTATCTCTTGATTGTCCCTACTCATATGCTAAAAATTATCGAATCTAAAATAATAATAATTTGGTATCGGAGGGAATCCTAAGCAACCACCCTCTATTCATCGGGGATCCACTACAACCACCTAGAAACACTGCTAGTGAGGAGCCCAATGCTACCACCCTAAAAATATTAGAGAGCTTAACATCAAGGAGCACATCTCAACCTGAAACCACAATAGGGAGCTCAGTCTCAACGTGAAATGACAATAAGGAAGGTCCTACAAGACACTCTCACCTCATGTCCAGTAATGTGGGGAAGGTCCTATGAGACACTCTCACCCCATGTCGAGAAATAAGCGAGACACCACTAACTACCAAGAAAGGATCACAACCATCCCACGATGCAATCAATGGGAGACATACCACTTGCCATACAAGGTAAGGATCACAACCATCCTATTGTCTATTTCTCTTCCTAATAATGACACTCAATAGTCATTTCATATAACACCTGCATCATAGTCATATGTGGTTGTACACATCCAAGCACTCTCTCAACATGTTGGCTAGACAAGGAGCGATATTCCCAACAATCCCATCTTTTGGGTATGATGTCAACTAGTATATACTCTTCATAGACCAAGATAACAGAGCTAACATCTCTGACCCTATGGGTGACAAATAGGGGAGCAACATCTATGACCCTATTGTATAGAGATCCCTCAACCCTAGGATACCTCCATCTCAATTCCTCACCCTGAGAGCTCAGACAAGGGGGAAGAGTTAGCTCAGCGTCTTCGATCATTCATTCTATTTATAGATCATAAACATATCATCATGCTCATATCTGGTATCTTATTTAAGAACTCACTGAATGTTTCAATCATCATGTCTCAATAGAAACAATATCATGTTCATACAGGACATCAAATCAAATATTACATTATAATAAATATATATCACAAAAATGATACCTTATTTATCCTCCCTCTCATGGAGGTAGCAACCACAAGCCTAAGATTTCCTCGTACAGCAACACCAGATGAAGATATTTCAGTCCTAGCTATATATAGGAATCTCTGCCAATCAAATTCCACTCATTATTATCGCAATGTATCCCTATCATATCCAGAACCTTCTCAAATAAATCTCCAAAGAGCTTCTTCAACCTAGCTCGTAGTTATTCATGTCAGCGACATCGTACTCAACCTTGGTCATGCTTGATGCTACAAACTTCTCATGGAATATCTCATACTAAGGCGAAACCCATATGTGCTCATCTTATCAATAATGATCCCAAATAATATCAACACATCCATGAATTCACATATCATAATAAAAATATCTCAAACCAAAAAATTATCATCCCATGAAAATATCTCGAAGAGTGCTTGGTGGGAACTCAATGTGTATGAAGAGGCTTAATAATGATTTGTCTCAAATTCTATGTAAAACATGTGAATATCTAGATGGGTGTTCACACAGAACATTAATACTTCAATTATTGTTTTCAAAGTCAGGTTCAACAATATCTTTTCATAACTTCTTGAAATTCAATTGTAGTGTCCAAGAATTTTCATTTCCACTTTCCAAAAACTATTCAATAGCTTCATGATATAGTAATTCATCATGCCATGAATATTCATTTCGAACTTTAGAGGCCAAATCCCTCTTACTTTGATCATCATAGGCTCATTATCTATCAAGAATAGACCATCGTTGTATAAAAACAAAATTAAAGTCATACCTTAGACCAATTTTGAAGTTGAGGATTAGATTGGCACATATTTCTTGCTTCACCAGGTAATTGTCAATACACACATACTAGGCTCGGGAAGATTTGTTCAAGCCATACAATGTTATTTTCAAACATAATACTGATCAAACTAATGTACTCATATTTACACAAATCAACACTATGCAATCAAATCAACTAGGCCAACATATCAAACCTTAGATATCAAATCAAAGTTAATATCAAAGTCATACTTTTTTTTGTCAATATCCCTATGACAAACTCTTCAAACCAAGTGTCAAGTGGAGCTCACATCCTGTTATCACAATTTTAGTTAATGGTTTTGAGGCGCTAATAGTTTCAGTGTTAGCGCCAATTTGTAAAATATAGTGTAAAAGTGTTGACAGATAAAATTTCAGCGTTATTGTAAATTTGGAAAGAAAAATGTGCTAACAACCAAATTAGCGATGCAAATCTTTGAATATGGCCAATTAAATGCTGATGCCTGGAGTATCACTGCCAAATTGAAAATTTAATTATTTTTATGTCCAAAATAATGCGCTAATGGAGCACACATCAGCAAATAAACAATAATCTATCAAGCGAGCACTGATTAATCAGATGGTGATATGATGTGATGGGTTTGTGGGTTCTACCGCCGAGAGGTAATTTTCAATTAAAATTCATGATTACATGAAATTTTTTTATGTAATTGCTAGTGATGTTTATTATATGATTTACCAACTGCGACACTTTAAAATCATTTGTTTCAAATGGTAAAACCTATAAATGCATGATTAAAATGTTGTATGTTTTGCGCCAAGGGAGGACAAGTTGATAGTTATCCCAAAAGCCCAAGATCGAATCCCACTCATGTTTATGATGCTAATCCTTGATGATGAAAACTATGGGAAGGAGCAGAAAGCTACATAGAGGAGAGCCTAAAGGACTCAACCTACTTAAAGTTTATGCAAAGATTCACCAGCGTTTTTGAGTGGCGGGGTGGGAATAGTTCTTTTGTTATATAGATTACCTCGATGGAGTTTTTGGGGCCTTCATAGAGGGTTTTGATGGTTAGCATGTCAATTTTCGGGGAATCTATTTTCCTGTTACCAAAGAGGTAATCATAGAATTCACAGGCCTCCCTACAGAGGGGGAAGGAAGTTTCAAGGGTCGTGTTTTGGCTAGAATCGATGTGCCATTTTTCTTGAGGGATGAGTATAAGAAATGGTGTTGATGTTTAGAAATCTAGAAGTCCTAGTTGAAGTATGAGTGGCATTGCCTCCTACGTATCTGTTTACAATGCTGGACCCGCAAACATGTATGGGGATCTCCCCGGTAAGAAGTCCCAATTATACCTCAGACCATTTGGTGTAGAAGTACCAGCAGTGTGTTGTACAGTAATGCATTGACCATGATTTCGCACAGAGGAAAGTAAGATAACTCTATTGGTAGCAAGGGTGTGACAGTTGTAGTGAGTCAAGGAGGGTGCATGAGAGGTTCTAACACATGGGGGTTGAGATGAGTGCGCCCCTTGGAAACATGTAATAGTACGCGGCTTGGAAGGGAACACATGTGCAAAGATTCATCACAAGCTGGAAAGAAAGTTAGCAAGCAATCCAAAGTGATGGTTAAACCAACATCACATTTCAGAAATATTCGTGCATACTTATATAGACTAGTCCATACATGCATGCGTAAGCAAACAAATATATATATCATTTAGAGCAAACCAGATAGCATAGAATGCAATACAACATATGCATGAAATGTGTTGGCTCTTGTTATATTAAGAAGTGTAAGTTCCGGTTATACAATACATCCATGTCCAACCACTAGTTCCAATAGTGGAACGTTATAGCCACAATTGCCTACTCCTCCAAAGAGATGTACTAGCCCTACGCAGTGCAGAAACCAAGGATCATTACAATTCTATCCAAGCTTTCTCTAAAATACTCCTATTGAACCTTGGCTGACAAAAATCCTTTTCAATGAGTTATGAGGTTCTATTTATAGCAAAAGCTGGGGTGACCCTTGACATTCCCCTTTGTGATATTTCATCTACCCTCATGACTCTTCATATACTCCATAATTGTTACCTCCAACTATCAACACTTGAACTTCCACTTGACAAGACGTTACATTACAATGCACATGTGCTCATGTGAGACAAAAGGGCTTGAGAAAGCCATGCAAGACATCACTAACACTTGATCTGTTATGGTGAGACCAACTCTTTGACATTCTTATGATGGTGAAGTTGGTGATCTAATGCCAAGATTAGTCATTTGTGATGGTGTGCATGCACTCCATGGTGAGATATTTTTAAATGGAGCTCTTGCCTCTATTGCAACTAAGTGCATTGGTATGGCTCCTCCATCCAAATCATCTTCCAAAATGTGCATGGTCTTCTTGGGTGTGGATGAACTAGAAAGACACTGATGCATAGTGTCCATGTTGATCTTGCAGTGTGTGTTGGTCGTCATGCACATCAACTGTCAACTACATGTTCAGCTCTAGTTGGACTTTCTTCATGTCTTCGCCTTGGTGAGTGTGATGAATGGGTTGTATTGCATGCATACGCATAATGACATGCGTGTTGTTGAATCCCTTGCATGTGATCAACAACACTTCTCACCATGGCTGCTTCGTGCCAGCTGCTGGGATGGATCTGTAACTTGTATGTGCACAATTTCATCTGTGAGTGCATGTTGCACCCCATGCTGTTCTTGTTCCTACTACAACTCATTCGCTTGCCTGTGCAGCTCATGTTCTTCCTTGAGTTGCTGCTTCACCACATGCAACTCCTCCTTTGTTCCATTCTCTATCTTCATGTGATATTCATGTCACGTGATCACCTCATAGCCTAAGTATCCAAATTTACTTTCGTCATCAATGGATCTGCTTGAGCTTGCAACTTTGTTCCACCTTCGTGTTGTCAACAACCTTCCTCTTACATTCATTGCATCTAGTATGTTGCCTTCAGCTGTTGTTCATGATGTTGCTCATTGTGATGTTGCGACCATCACATCTTGATTTCCTTGCCTATGAACAACTTGACATAATCATGAGTAGGCAATCTCATAGACGCTTGATCGATTGCATCCCCAAGTGTGCTTTGAATAGTGTCTTCGACTTTGCTCTCCTGGAAACCATTGTACCTATGATGCTGAGAGGCAGATGAAAACCTGCAATACCTGGAGACATGGAAACACTCATGGCAAGAAATTTGTCAGTCAAAAACAAAAATGAACTTGAGAACTCACTTGCAACATACCTGTGTGACTAATCATGAAGGTCATGCAATTTCAACTGGGAGGTCAGGAGATTGAGTGCCAAAACTGTGCAAGGCATAGTCTGGGCTACTGGGAGGTTGACTGACTAGTGGAACTACACAATGCACAATCCAGTCTGGCTGCTAACTACTGGAATTACACATTACATAATCTCAACTCGTAATGGTTGTAGGCTCAGTGACTGCATTGCACATTTCTCTGGGCTAGCAGTCACTATCCCTCATATTTGCACAAAGAAAGCCTAGAGAATAGCTCCTGGGAAGAAATGTGCATTTCTGGAGAGGAAGACAGATCCTTCCCTCCTAGGATTGTGCAATGTTGTCTTGGTGAGGCAGAGTCCAGGCCGAGGCTGCCCAGACTCACTCACAGGCAACTAAACGTGAATTTGAAAGTGAATGCATGGTGATATTGAGTGTAATCATAAGAGAATGATCATGCATGCAAACAATGAATGTCAGATTAAGGGAATGGAGCAACATGCATGTGGGTTAGGCGAGTCGCTGAATCACTGACTATTCGTGAAAAACAGTTTCATGCATGCAACAACAATGAGATTTTAATGAAAACTAAAACAATTCTAGTACAAGATAGTATGTATCAAAACGACAGCAAGTTCTCACTAAATTCAAGCAGACAACATTCATATGTAGCGAAACAAAAAAAGCTCCAGAAATGCAACACAAGACATAGAAAGTGGGATTACCCCAAATCAACTAAGCTAAATGTGCTGACAACTCCTAGATGCGTTGTGGGAAGTCATAGCTACAAGGTTGATGTCAGCAATGAGCTTTGGAACATCTGGTTTATGAGTTTTGATAAAATCGAGGTTGTGACCCGCATGCCACAAATCTAGGGAAAGCGACACTTGGTGCGAGGTTTCCAAAATGATCCTTACAGGTAACCTCCCACTGTCAAAAATAGGTCCCTTAAATGAGGGATGCCTTTGCATGCTATCTTGGGAGAAGCAACCCATGCATGCAAGTCTGTTTTGTTTGGTCCCGGAGGGAATTGGTCAACTTAGCTACACATGCAAGAGGCTTCTCAACTGCTAGGAGAAAATGCTCATTTCTGGCTGGGAGATGGGTTGGCTGCTAAGAAGATTTGTGCAATTTCTAAGTCAAGAAGTTGATTGTTGCCCAGATTTTCACAAATTCTAGGTTGAGCAGCCTAGATGGGAAGGATTGCATAATTTTCTGGGTGAAGCTTGCTCAGCAAAACTACATAATTCTGGGGCCCAGCAAGTTGCCAGTCAAGATTGTGCAATTTCTGGAGGGAAGGATAGTTTCCCTCCATATTTGCACAAATTCTTGAAGGAGATGATCAGCTTACTGCTGGAGCAAGTTTGAATGAATAGTCTATCAGGGGAATGCACCAAGGTTTGATCTACAAGATATCTTTCTGCAAGAAAATCATTGGAGCTTGTTTACTTGATGAAGAAAGCCATGCTGTTGTGAAGGTTGGTAGGGAGGCTCCAAAATGAAGCTAAGGAAAAATTTTGGAGGGTGGTTGTAGCTGCTACAACACTTGGTGACACACTGGTAGAACTCCATCTCTCTGAATGGACCTTGTTCGTGAAAGCAAGTCTAACACCTCTAGAAGTACTTTTTAGTTCTCAGCTTGTCTTGGTTTCAAAGTAGCTTGATTGTAAGATGTAGCATCCACCCAGATCTTCATCGATTGACACACATTCCAAGCCAATTGAACACAATTGTTTCGATTTGGGTTGAGGAGTATATTGATGCACAAGCATTATAGTTGTCAAATTCTTAGTTTCATCTCTAGTGTTGCTCCACTGCCAACAGACTTGGAGAGTACCCTGGCATGGTCAAATAGGAACAAAAGCATGGCTTCGCTGCCAGCAAGCTTGGTCACTACCCTGACGGAGTTACTTGCATCACCTCTCCACACAAGAAGCCTTTCTCTTCTTTTGCCTTATTCATTTTTCATTTTTTCAAATATTTTTTCTCTTTACTTTTTTTCTTTTTCATAATTATGCATAGCACTTATTCATTTTAGAGGCAGAAGAGGGATCTCGATATGTTAAGAGTAGAAGAGGTTGTTCCTACAGAGAAATAGTTTATTATACCTCTGACGTGCCTGTTAAGGTTTTCCCCCTCACCTTAATCTACTTGACTGAGCTGACAAGGATTAACCCAAAAACAAACGACTAGAGTAGGTGATACTAGTGAGCGTGCAAGTGTTGTGTTTTTACCAAGGTTCACTTCAAACAATACATATTTTCCATTGATGTATCATGGACTGAAGACAACAAATTCTTACATAAGAGAGCAAATGATAGATAACCAAATGTTAATAGTTGTACAATTCCCCTCATACTTTACCCAACTTGTTTCAAGAGTCATACATGGTTTCATGCGAGACTAACCTATGAACAAAACAAACAACAAAGAAAAGTAGAAGCAAAAGCGAAAGAAAAATGAGTAAGAAAGCAGGCAAGCAAGCTAACAAACCATCAAAGCAAGTAAGCAAACAAGCATGCAAGCAAACAGACTGAAAGCAAGCACTACTCCTATTCCTAAGCTAATAGTGCATGAGACATCTCACGTGAAGTGATACTTCAAATGCAGCCACCAATGCATTGGTTGACCCTTGTTGGTGAAGGCATGGTTCACGAACAAGACAACTATGTGTATCAACAAACAAGAAAGATATAACAGTGAAGACAAACACACTTCGAGTTTACAAGCAACCACCAAACAAAGATGAGTGAAAGCGCATGGCATGCACTCTGTGGAGATGCCATGATGTTGTGCTACACTGCATGTAGATGTTGAGTGTGTGCATTCTCTTAGCTGTGACATGCAAGAAAATGTGAGAAAGGTAGACCACTCATGTTGTGCATGTGTGCTTGTTGTGTAATATTCCTCCAACGCATGAGCGATGGGATTGTGTAGTTCGAGTGGAAGAAGCGAAATTTGGGTGTTTAGTTGATATTCAATGCAAAGGAGAGAGTGATGAGGAGCCTTGAGGGTTTCAACAATTTCCAAAACGTAAGTGAAACTAGCCTCAAGACAGTGAAGGCTTGACATAACCATCAACTCGAGCTGAAGTGCCTTGATAGTCTGCGGGTTTTCGACTTCGGTGATAGATAGATCATTGTAGACCAGTGTCTTAGATGGATTAACAATGATTGAATAAAAATTGTGATCGGATGAAGAAGTATAGAGATCACGATAGCCAAGATCAAAAAATTTAGGATGTTTGTTGACATCCTCATGATGTGATGAATCAGGCAGAGGGGTAGATGAGAAGAAAAGATGTTCACCCTCTGTGTTTTCAGAAATGACAGATGACAGATTGGAATGATTTCTGGAGGAAGATGTGTCCTCTCCACGTTGTGATGATAGATTGACATCTGACGTCTCCTATGAATGATTGGAAGTAGAAACATCTGGAAATGGGTTTTCACAAGGGAAATCAACAATGGCAGAATCACAAGGGTGTTAAGATGAAGCAAATGAGGTGTGGATGGAAGGGAGTCATCCATTGTGGTAGGTTCTTCTTTAGATTCCCACACACACTCATCATGAATGATGGTGTAGGTTGGTTGCATAACACCAAGTCCATCGATAACTTGATCTTGATTCACAATAGGTGAGGATTTCGGAATCGAAGAACACAAGACAATACAATCCAGAGGATCAACAGAACACAAGGACGAAGGTCAAGGTAACGAATCCACATGACAACCAACAAGCTTGCAAGCCAAATCTCCGCAGATATCAAGAGTAGGTGGGGTGGGAGGATGTGACAGTTCAACAGAGGTATGTGCATGGTCTCCCACATCACTTTGTGGTGGTGGAGTTGCTTGATGAGGTGAAGGCAGAAAGTCACTTGTGTCAATGACTATGCCTACTCATGATTGCACAGTTCCATCACCGAGTATGAGCGAGATTTGAGTGATTTCAAGAATTGTGGATTTTCAGATATTGAAAGAAGATACTCAAATATCCCATCGAGAAATTACCAATCAATGTCATCTTCATGGACTCGGTATGCAAGATTACAAAAGTGTGTGTGAAACTGTTCAACGGATTCACTGGGTGCTTTCCGTAATTTCAGAATTTCTTTGTCGAGTGCTTTACAGTCAAAGTGATTGAAAGCATGGCCTATCTCTACCACCAGATGAAGAAGAGAATGAATAGATTTTTTTAGCAGCATGGCGCACTAGTGCATTGGGTGCCTTCGAAGCATGTAGAAGAATAGCGCGTAGCTCATGTATTCTTCAAAGAATCCATGTATTTCACATGGGCCTACAATGCCAACCGCGTGCCTAACCAAGGCTATGTGGCCTCCACCATCATATGTTCTATGAGACAAGTTATATAAGATATTTTTTGAGATAATGAAGTCATTTACATAGGACATGCACTCCGAAAGAGAAACTCAGTAGTTAGTCATGATAGACGTGTAGAGATTCAAAACAGATGTGAGGACTCAGCTTGTCATCTGGCCCTCCTTCTAGCACCAAAATGTTGATGGTACTGGACCCACCGACATGTAAGCAGATCTCCCTGATAATATGTCCCAATTAGACCTCAGACTGTTTGGTATAGGAGTCCCAACAGTGGGTCATACGGTAATGCCTTGACTGTGATTTCGCACAGAAGAAAGTAAGATAACTCTATTGGTAGCAAGGGTGTGACAACTGCAGTGAGTCAAGGAGGGTGCATGAGAGGTTCTAACACACGGAAACTGAGATGTGTGTGCCCCTTGGAAGCCTGTAATAGTAAGTGGATTGGAAGGGAATACACAAGCGAAGATGCATCACAAGCTAGATGGCAAGTTAGTGAGCAATTAAAAGTGTGATGGTTAACTCAATAACACATTTCGAAAAGATTCATACATACTTATACAGAATATTCCATACATGCATGCATAAGAAAACAAATACATATATCATTTAGAGTAAACCAGATAGCATAGAATACAAGACAACATATGCATGAAACGTGTTGGCTCTTGTTATATTAAGAAGTGTAAGTTCTGGTTATACAATACATCCATGTCCAACCACTAGTTTCAATACTAGAATGTTACAGCTACAACTACTTGCTCCTCCAAATATCTGTACTAGCTTTGCGCAATGGAGAAGCCAAGGCTCATTACAATACTTTCCAAGCATTCTCTAAGATACTTCTATTGAATCTTGGCTGAACAAAATCCTTTTCAATGAGTGATGAGGTTCTATTTATAGCAAAGGGTGGGGTGACCCTTGACATTTTCCTTTGCGACACTTCATATACCCTCATGGCTCTTCATCTACTCTATGATTGTTACATCCAACTATCGACACTTGAACTTCCACTTGACAAGACGTTACATTACAATGCACATGTGCTCATGTGAGATTAAAGGGCTTGAGCAAGCTATGCAAGGCATCACTGACACTCGTTCCATTGTGGTGAGACCAACTCTTTGACATGCTTATGATGGTGAAGTTGGTTAGTTGATGCCAATCTTGGTCATCCGTGATGGTGTGCATGCACTCCATGGTGACATCTTTCTGAAGCTAACTCTTGCCTCCATTGAATCTGGGTGCATTAGTATGGCTCCTTCATCCAACTCATCTGCCAACATGCGCATGGTCCTCTTGGGTGTGGACGAACCGGCAACACACTAATGCATAGTTTCTGTGTTGATCTTCCAGTGTGTGCTCGCGGTCATGTGCATCAACTATCAACTATATGTTCATCTCCAGTAGGACTTGATTATTGTCTTCACTTGGGTGAGTGTGCTGAATGGGTTGGATTGCATGCATGCACATAATGACATGCATGCTACTAAATCCCTTACATGCGATCAACAACACTTCTCACCATGTCTGCTCCATGCCAGCTGCTGGGATGGATCTATAACTTGCACAAGTGCATTTTCATCCATGAGTGCATGTTGCACCCCCTATTGTTACTATTCCTGTTGCAACTCATTCGCTTGTCTGTGCAGCTCATCTTCTTCCTTGAGTTGTTGTTTCAGCACATGCAACTCCTTCTTTGTTCCATTCTTTGTCTTCATACGATCTTCATGTCATGTCGTCACCTCATAACCTAAGTCTCCAAAGTTTCTTTCATCATCAGTGGATCCGCTTGAGCTTGTAACTTTGTTCCGCCTACATGTTGTCAACAACCTTCCTCTTGCATTTGTTGAATCTAGTATGTTTCCTTCATCTTCCATTCATGATGCTACTCCCTTTGATGCTACAGTCATCACATCTTGATGTGCTTACCTATGAATCATGAGTAGGCAAGCTCATAAATACTCAATCAACTGCATCACCAAGTGTTCTCTCAACCGTGTCTTCAACTCTACTCTCCTAGAAACCATTGTACCTGTGGTGTTGAGAGGCAGATGAACATTCGCGATACTTGGAGACATGGAAACACTCATGGGAAGTAATTTTTCCGTAAAAGACCAAAATGAACTTGAGAACTTACTTACAACATACCTATGTGACTGATCATGAAGGTCACGTAATTTTGGCCAAGAGGTCGGAAGACTGAGTGCAAAAACAATGCAAGGCACAGTCTGGTCTGCTGGGAGGCTGACTGACTACTGGAACTATGCAATGCAGAGTCTATTCTGGCTGCTACCTATTGGAATTATGCAATGCACAATCTCAGCTAGCAATGGTTGCGAGCTTAGTGACTCCATTGCGCAATTCTCTAGGCCAGCAGTTATTGTCCCTCAGATTTGCACAAAGCAAGCCTGGAGAACAGTTCATGGGAATAAATGCACATTTTTGGAGAGGAAGACAGAGCCTTCCCTCCCAGGATTGTGAAATGTTTTCATGGTGAGGGAGAGTCTGGGTCAAGGTTGCCCAAACTTGCCAACGAGTAACTAAACGTGAATGTGAAAGTGAATGCTTGGCGATACTGAGTGTAAGCATAAGAGAATGATTATGCATGCAAAAAGTGAATGGCAGATTCAGAAAATGGAACAACATGCATGTGGGTGAGGCGAGCTGCCGAATCGGCGACCGTTCGTGAAAAACAATTTCATTCATGTGACAACAGTAAGATGTTAATGAAAACTGAAATGGTGCTAGTAAAATATAGTATGTATCAAAATAACAACAAGCACTCACTGAAATCAAGAAGACAATGTTCATATGATGCGAAACACAAAAAGTGCTAGAAATGCAACAGAAGACATGGAAAGCAGGCCTACCCCAAAAAATTTGAGCTAAATGTTCCGACAACTCCTAGATGTGATGTGGGATGTCAGAGCTACAAGGTTGATGTGAGGAATGAGCTCTGGAGCATCCAGTTGATGAGTTTTGATAAAATCGAGGTTACAATGCTCATGCTACAAATAAAGGGAAAGCGACATTTGGTGGGAGGTTTCTGAAATGATCCTTGCATATAACTTCCTACTACCAAAAATAGGTCCCTAAAATGAGGGATGCCTTTGCATTTTATCTTGGGAGAAGTAGCCCATGCATGAAAGTCTATTTTTTTCGGTCCCGAAGGGAATTGGTTAGCTCAACTGCAACATGCAAGAGGTTGCTCAACTAGAGGGAGAAAATGTGAATTTCTGGCTAGGAGTTGGGCTAGTTGCTCAAACGATTTCACAATTTTTGGATAGAGCGGCTGACTGCTACCTAGAATTGCATAAATTCTAGGCTGAGCAGCTCAGCTAGGAAGGATTGTGCAATTTTCTAGGTGAATCTTGCTCAGCAGAACTGTGCAATTCTGGGGCCCAACAGGCTTCCAGTCAAGATTGCGAAAGTTTTGGTGGGAAGGATGGTTTCCCTCCAGATTTGTGAAAATTATTGGAGTTGCTCAGCTTGCTACTGGACCAAGTCTGAATGAACATCCTGTGAGGGGAATGCATCAAGGTTTGATCAACAAGTTGTCTTTCTGCAAGAAATCACTGGAGCTTGTGTACTTGACGAAGCAAGACATGCTGCTATGAAGGTTGGTAGGGAGGCTCCAAAATAAAGCTAAGGAAAAATTTTGGAGGGTGGTTGTAGCTGCTACAACAGTATCACACAATATTACTTCACATCCGAGGGATGCTTCAACCGGGACAATTTGTACCATTTATGGTTCCTTGCAAGATCGTAGGTTAGGTCAGGATGAACACTCCTTATTTTTTGTTAATGAGTCTAAAACACATGTCTACGAGGGTTAGGGAAAGACCCAATGTTTCTTCTCATTTCATATATCACAATGCTTTAATTAAACTATTAATTGAAAACCACTTGAGAAGGATAAATAGGACTTGGGAGCATTTTCTGTTTTGGAGAGCATTTGAAGAAATTATAAAACCAAAAATAGGGAGAAATAAAGGAATTAAAAAGAAATTTAAGAAAACCCAAATCCTAGAACATGGGACATCATCCATGCAAACCAGTATTCAGAAAAAGATAGAGCATATTCCTCCTTTAGTTCCTGAGTTACCAAAGGTTTATACAAGGAATAGTCTGAGGTTGAGAAAAATAGAGGATGTCCCTTCTCCCAGTGTACCTCTCCCTGAACAAAAAAGGCATTAAATAATAGAAAAGGTTAAGGTAAAAACCATTGAACCCAAAACAGAGTAGACAAAACCTAGCAAAGAACCCACCTTAGCCCAAATTTTCAAAGGTGGAAAGAGGTCACATACAAGACCATGGAATAAATTGAGATTGAACATTAAGAAGAAGCAAAACCTTGAGCAAGAGAAAGAAGTCATTTATATAGATATAAACCCTCAAAAATATTTAATTATAAACATGGAGGAGTCCACAAGTTCAAAGAAGTCTAGGAATACCCAAGACTCAATAAAATGGGTTGCCACAGAGGCCTAAAGGACTAAGAAATAAATAAAAACTAATGTTGACATCCTAATAGAAGCAACTAGCACACTCAACTAGTTGTTTTAACAACATAGTTTTGATCACAAACTATTCATATGGAGTTTTTACTAGATGTCAATAATTAGATTTTCATCAATTTTACTATTAAAATTTTAATGAGCGCTGAAAATTTCATTGTTAACGTAATTTTCTATCAATTTCTACAAAATGCTAACAACAAGTCTATTAAATATCCTTTTCTTATCCTGATTTTAAAGAGTATTAGTGGATTTGTTAGCATTGGCAGATTAGATGGTCCCAAAAAGAGGATCTGCATAACATATACCATTTTTAGCATGATGACAAGTCGCAAGTTCCAACAAAACTAAGCGGGATATTAGTCAGTGATTTTGACCCTAGTTGCTAACCAAGATTCCAGCGTATTGTTATAATCTTTAGATACAAATATTTTTGAGATTATGTATTATATTCGTGTATTAGATATGCACTCTTTATTTTTAGAAGTTTGTAATCAAGTACATACTAGAAATATGGTTTTAGTTAGTAAATTTTCTATAAAGACAGTCTTGAGAATGGACAAGGGTTCAATTTTCGTTAAAAAAACTATTGTGCTTTGTATATTTTGGGATATTTTTAATGTAGAAAACCTAAAGCTACAAAAAATATTCATGTTTTGAGTGTTATGAATGTGTTTTATCCAGTTTAATGTGTTTCTTCTTACAATGATGTATCGTCTTCTAATGATTGAATAAAAAATATAAATAGAATTCATTCATTATGATGTTGTATTCAGAAATTTAATTATTTGCACTCTTCTTTCTAAATATGGTGTTCAAAATTCATCGATTTGATGCTCCTTATTAGTGGATTATTTCTCTTATATTATTTCTTTCATCATAGAAAATCAAAGATTCAAATTTTCTCAGCTACCTTTCCTATGTTGTATGTTTTAGTGTGATTTTAGATTAATCAAAATTAGACTCCATCGCCCAATTTTTTTATTTATTTTATTTTATCTTTTTATTTTTTATTTATTTTTTATATGTATATATTTTCAGATTCCAACCAACATGGACGAATTTTATAGTTTAACAAACCTGCTACCATTTTGACCTAGGGTAGTTGAGTTTGAGGAGAGATCCCGCTCTGGATTGAATGGCCATCTTCAATCCCAAAGTGGTTGGAGGTTAACTTAGAGTTTTTCCCCTCAACCAGGGTTTTCTCTAAGTGCTAACACATCCAAATATCAAGTAATGACTTCATCTATTGTCATTTTAACAATTTTTTATCAAGCAATATCAAACTCCATCATACCATCCACATAATCATGATATGAATCATTCATTTCACTAAATATGAATGCATACATCAGGGACAAGTCATATAAGTTCCATCCATTCAATGTGACATTATTGCATACTAAATCACAATTGTTTATACTTTAACCAATGTGTCAAGGCAAATGAATCCATGAAAAATAATATTGAATACCAATATTAGTTTTTGAGAGACACTATGCCCATATAGCAATGTCATAAAGGCAAGTCGTTAGTCTTCAAGTCAAAACCCTAATTTCATTATCACAGTGAGTTCAATCAATCCATAAGCCAAAGCATATCTTTGAACTATCAAGCATCACGTCAAAAGGCCAAGTCTTGTCAAACCCTTGCAACTATTATCGAATACTATCATACACTAGGTTCAATGATTAAATCAAAATGACATATTGATATGCATATTCCACTCACCTACAAACACAAGTTTAGTCAACACATTCACATTCTCAAATATTCAAACGTCCCCACTCATAGAACTTTCTATTTTCTGCTTCATGTCTATATGACTATCATGCTCCAGGTGCACTTATTATTTCATGCATGACACTTCCAATTTTGTGACCTGTAGTCACAACCGCACCCATATACCTTCTTTTTTGTAGTTGTGAGGCTTATAACCACACTAATAATCTTTCTTCCATGTGATTGGGGTTTAGACTAAGGGAAACCCTCTCTTCTCAAATTAGAACTTGTTGTTGGAAATAATACTGAGAGGGGGCGGGGGTGAATCAATATTATCAAACTCTTATCAATTTATACAAATATTTTCAGGTCTGACAATTGAAACTTGCATATACCTTCCAAACTTATAATTTAATTTATTCTTCAGATGTTTGTCATTAATTTGTATGTGATAACCATAGAATAATGAGTAGGAACACAAAATAGACAGTCACACCAAGGAACACAAGATGTAAGGTGGAAACCCAATGTGGGTGAAAACCACCTGCTGCAATATGTCTCTATCTTCTTTCAATTAGAAACTTCTACTTACAATGATTGTGTACTGGTGCAGTCTTTTACTAGTACGCAGGCTGCAACCTACAGAGAGCTACAACCCTCTCTCATTTTCCAGCTTCTTCTGGAAGGGAGCTACAACCCCCTTAGCTCCCATACTAGCCGAAATACTAGTACGTAGGTGCTGACCTACAGAAGGCTACTACCTTCTCTTTCCTTCCAGGGACCACGTTTCATTAATTTTCAAACTGGATCCAAAACATCATGTACATGTGCATCATCCAATCTCCTTTAAACAAATAACTTCTCATAATGCAGTAACCAGAATAAATCACCAGTAACCAGACACCAATTTAACCCAGATCTCTACAGAAACAGATAAAAGATAGCTAAAATATATTTCAAGAAAGGTCCACAACTTCACCGAAGGAAACCTGCGGATATCTGCACTTCTGCAGTGACGAGTCTGCGCAACTCTGCACCTGCTTCTTCTCTGGTTCTGTGCACCTCCGCACTGCGCTGTTGCCGCTCTCTTCAGTACATCTGACTTACAATGCTCCAGTTCCTCCTTGATTCAAATTCAACTATGTCTCACCAACCGATTATCAAAAATTCAGATCTTGCTTTTCTTAAGATTTTCAACACTTGTGATTAGCCAAATGATCTCCTTTCCTTTTTATAAGCTAGGCCTCACTCAAAACCATGGACCAAAACCATTGAGAAACAATACCACGGACCCAATACTTGGGTTCAATTATTTTGGATGCAATACCATGGACCAAAACCATAGGATCAAAAACTATCAGACTAATACCATGAACCAACCATAAGATTTCCCATGTGTGTGCGCTTTTCTCTGCATGTAAGTGTGTGAACATTTCTCTGCATGAAAGTGTGTGAACTTTGCTGCACTATAATTTATCATCTGAGATGAGTGGGTTGCCATCAAGTACAACATATGTATCATAATTCCAACAATCTCCCCCTTTTGACTTGATGGCAACAACAACCAATCACTCTCCCCCTTTGACATCAAGGGCAAAGGGGTGGACTACCATACTCCCCCTGAGTACCTGCGGAAAACTCTAAATAAGCTCCCCCTTTGTATATGCTCTGTGCTGAAATCATGTCTGCAAAAAGATGTTCAACAAGAAAGAACATGACTCCATACATTATAAGTAACCTTCCTATCATCAAGACTCATACATACATCCATCTCCCATCCAAGTGGGAATATACTAGACAGACAAAACTTATTCATCCCAGGCATAGTGGGGAAACCAAAATAGGTCGTTACATGACCTTGATAGGAAAAGAAGTACATGACATAGAGACAAGAACAACTATCAGTAGAATCAACCTTCAGACCATCACACATTGATCTACTCCACCAGAAAACTCTTGAGAAATCAAACCAAGGACTTCTAAGATAATGCCAACAATGCGTCATTAGAAGAATATATGCTCCCCCTGAACCTATGCCAGATGATCTCTAATAGACCCATTCGACCCACATAGACCGGAAAATGTACGTGTATCCACCTGCATACAATAGACAAGATTCAACAGCAGGATGATGCATCAAAAACCCCCAGCTTCTGTCTGAGGTATGCAAATGTCTCCCTAGGCAATGGTTTGGTGAGTATATCAGCAACTTGTTCCTTGGAGGGAACATACTCCAATTTGACCTTTTGTTCCAGCACTTGTTCCCGGAGAAAATGATACTTGATTGGTATGTGCTTGGTCTTTGAATGCATGACTAGGTTCTTTGAAATGTTGATTGCACTTGTATTATCACATAAGATGGAGATAGGTGCAGTACAAGTGATTTGAAAATCTTACAAAGTTTGCATCATCCAAAGGAGTTGTGTGCAACAAGATGCAGCAGCCACATATTCTGCTTCAACTGTAGATAAAGCAATCGAACTATGTTATTTGCTAAACCAAGATACTAATCTGGAACCCATAAAGAATGCACCACCACTAGTGTTTTTTCTGTCATCCACGCTTCCAGCCCAATCTTCATTTGTATAAGCATGAAGAGTGAGATTTGTATCTCTAGGATACCATAGACCATAGTTTTTGAGTTCCTTGAAGATACTTGAAAATTCTCTTTACTGCCTGAAGATGAGTTTCCTTTGGATTTGCTTGAAATATTCCAACTATTCCCATTGCATCCATGATGCTTGGTCGGGTTCCTGTTAGATAGACAAGACTACCAATCATAGATCTAGAAGTTGGTTTATGCAATGCTGTCAATTCATCATTTGCACTGAGGCTGAATCCTGTCAGCATCGGGGTACATACAGGTTTCAAATCCTCCATCCCATATTTCTTCAAGATCTGCTTGAGGTACATGGTTTGAGATAAAAATATACTATCTTCATTTTGTTGGATTTGAAAACCAAGAAAATATGTCAGCTCTCCAATCAAGGAAAATTTGGATTCTTTATGCATCACCAAGACAAGATGTTGACTCATAGCTTCTTCATTGCTGCCAAATATGATATCATCAACATACACAACAAGTATTAGCAATTTGTCATTTTCAATTTTTATATAAAGATTGCTATCTGCCGATCCTTTTGAAAAAACCTGTTGATTGAAGGTATTTGTCCAGACGATAGTACCAAGCCCTTGGAGCCTGTTTAAGACCATAAAGAGCCTTCTTAAGTCTGCATACAAGTTTTGGATCATTTCCAAGAATGAATCCATCTGGTTGCTATTGTACACTTCTTCTTCTAAGTCTCCATTCAGAAAGGCAGATTTCACATCCATTTGAAATACTTTGAATTTCTGAAAGCTAGAGAGAGCAAGGAACATTTTGATGGCCTCAAGTCTAGCAACGGGAGTAAAATTTTCTTCAAAGTCTATTCCTTCTTGTTGAGCATACCCTTTACAAACAAGTCTGGCCTTATTTCTAACAACTTCCCCATTTTCATTCAACTTGTTTTTGAATATCCATTTTGTCCCTATCACATTCTTATCTTTTGGTCTAGGAACCAACTCCCAAGTGTTGTTATTTTCAATCTGCTAAAGTTCATCATCCATTTCCTTGACCCAGCAATCATCTTTGCATGCCTCTTTTACATTTTGTGGCTCAGCAGAGGAGAGTAATGCCAAATAGCTTGAAGCTTCTGCTATTACTCTTCTTGTTTGTATACCCACCTCTTTCTGCCCCAAAATCTGAGATTCTGGATGATTCTTCTGAATGTACTTGGATGGATTCTTTTCTTCTATCCTTATCTGTTCTTCTGATGCCTCATTGGTCTCTTCTTCTTCATCATGAATCTAATTTGGTGTAGATGGATAGTCCTCTTCATATTCGAAATCTTCAGATCTTACCTGCCTAGGAGTGTTTTCATCTTCATCAACCACTACATCAGTACTTTCAACAATTTTCCAAGCCTTTTATTGTAACACTTGTATGCTTTGTTGTGGGGAGAGTAACCGAGAAGAATTCCTTCATCTGCTCTGGGTTAAAACTTTCCAAGATTTTCATCATTATTTTTTATGTAGCATTTACTCCCAAAAATTTTGAAATATTTTACCGAAGGAGTCTCACCATACCAGAGCTCATGAGGGGTTTGAGTGCTATTCACCCGGACGTTTGTTATGTTGAGAATAACAACTGCAGCAAATGCGGCTTCACCCCAGAAATTTGTGGGAGTTCCAGACTCATCAAGCATAGCACGAGCCATTTGTTGAACCATTCTGTTCATCCTTTCCACTACTCCATTTTTCTTAGGAGTCCTGGCTGTAGAGAATTCTCTTCTTATTCCATGTTCTTCACAAAAATCGAAAAATTCATTTGAAGTAAACTCCCCAACTCTATCAGATCTGAGGCATTTAATTTTGTGATCTGATTCATTTTCAATCAAAGCTTTGAAGGATTTGAATTTTTCGAAGGCTTCATCTTTGTGTTTCATAAGTCCTATCCAGACCATCCTTGAATAGTCATCAATGAATAATATAAAGTATTCTTCTCCCTGAGGTGACGTTTTCCTAGACGGACCACATACATCAGTATGGACAAGCTCAAGTGGCCTGCTAGCTAATCCTTCCTTCTCAGGGAAGTTAGTTCTAGTTTGCTTACCAAACTAACATGACTTGCATATTATATTGTCTGGAATTCTGATGTCTGGAAGACCACAAACTGGCTAGTATTTGCATGATTTCCTTATTTGTGAGAAACTTAGGTGCCCCAATCTTCGGTGCCATAGCCAGTGTTCATCATTCTTGCTTAGATAGCATTGATGTTGTCCTTCTTTGAATATATATAAATTATTTGGATTTCTTATGCCTTTGATCACTGTTTCTCCTATATCAAGATCACGAACAGTACATCCATTTGATCGAAATATTACCTCAGTTCCTTGATCGCACATCTGACTGACACTCAATAGATTATGCTTTAAGCCATCAACATACATAACATTTCCAGCTTTGACCTTTTCTTTCAACAGAACAGAACCTTTACCTTTTATGAGCCCGGGGGTGTCATTTCCAAATGAGACCTTCTTCTCCTTTTCTAAGGCACTATACGACTGAAGTTTTTCCTTATCACCCGTCATATGTTTTGAACATCCACTGTGGATGTACCATTGATTTTCCTGCCCTTCTACATATAAGGCACCACATCTTTCTGGTTGCAGTTCTTTCATTCTCCATGTTTTGGCACTTGAGGCTTGTTCCTTCTGAGTTGTTTGCCGAAACCTACTCCTGCATTCAGAATCTTCATGACCGAAGTTGTTACAAATAGAACATTCAATTTCGTTTTCAAGAGCAGAAAATTTATTGTAGGTTCTTTTCATGATCCCAGACATACTTCTTTGTTTTGAGCTTCTTTAGTCATGATTGTCTTATAGGGAACACATTGAGCTGCTTTGTGACCAAAGTTATGACAAGAGAAGCATTGGCCATTGAAGAAACTCCTGTGATTATCAAATCTACCAACCAAACGATTGTGGGTTCTACTGTCATCCATTCTTGGGGTAGATTGAGAAGATTTTACTTGTGGCTTATTGTAGCTTCCATTCATCCTTAAGGTGGATTGCCCCCGATTTACCTGGTAGTATTTGTTCATTCTTGAGGTAAATTGTCCCTGATTTACCTAGTGATCTCCATTGGGCCTTTGCTCACTCCTCCTTGCTGCATCAAGATAGTTTTTGGAGGTGGATGGTTTCTGCGCTTGAGATGTTTCTTCATTATATCGCAGACCTGTCTTGATTAGGGGAGAACACTGCACATTGATGATCTCATCTAGAGTTTCAGATCCTTTAACAAATCTCAGATTAAGAGCTTTTGTTTTCTCAACCTCTTTTTTAAGTCCCACAATTTCACATTCTAACTTTTCATGATGTTTTTCCCTTTCAGCCAGTTGAAATTGCAGAGTATCAATAATCATATTTTTCTCTTCTAAACAAATTTTGAGTTTAGAAATCTCTTCATAAAGACCTTCTTCATCTATAGCATCCATGAAATAATCATCTTCAAAAGCCATTAAAAGTCTATAATTATTACCTTGTTCATCTTCATCACTATTTGAGAGTCCATCACTCTCTTCATGAGTGTAGTATTTTTTCTTACTTACATTCTATTTCTTGTTCCATCTAACAGGTTCCTTACCTTTGTCAAGCTTGTCTTTCTGAGGACACTTGGCAACATAGTGACTGACTCTTCCACAAGAAAAGCATTTGAAGGGTAACTTACCTCTGAATCTTCTAGCACCCTGTTGAAGATTCTTGACAAAATTTGATTCTTCCTCTTCTTCTGACATATGTCCTGACTCATAGTAATCTCCTTTGCCTGAAGCCTTGAATGCATCTTCTCTCCTGTCTGAAATTCCTCCTTTCCCCATTTCGTAAGCAGTTAGAATTCCGTGTAGCTGTGACATGGTAATTTTCTGTAGATTCTCCTTTTCTTCTATTGCAGAAACTTTTGATTCAAACTTAGGAGACAAAGATCTTAGAACCTTTTCAACCGCAACCGCCTCTTTTATTTATTCACCTAAGTTTTTCATACAACAATCTCATCTATTCGTAGGAAATAGTTAGCTACACTTTCATCATTGTACATTCTGAGATTTTCATACTGAATTCTGAGGGTTTGAAGTTTTGCTCGTTTTACCTGTTCATCTCCTTCATAGCTCAGAGCGATCTTTTCCCATATTTCTTTTGCATTTTTATACTACATAACCTTGACGAATTCTTATTGAGATAGACATCCTAATAGAGTATTGATAGCCTTTGCATTTGTTTCAAATTGCTTCTTCTCAGCCGGATCTGTGGGAGTTGCTGATGGAAAAGTGTACCTTGTATCTATGATATCCCAGACTTCTGTACCAAGAGATTGAAGATAGGCAGTGACTCTTACCTTCCAATAAACGAAATTGGTCCCATCAAAAATTGGTGGCCTAATCGATGCTTCTCTCTCATAGTTGCTCATGATGATAGATCTTCCTTCAAGCGATCAAGCTTCTTCTAAAGAACCTGGCTCTGATACCAATTGTTGTAATAATACTGAGAGGGGGGGATGAATCAATATTATCAAACTCTTATCAATTTATACAAATATTTTCAGGTTTGACAATTGAAACATGCATATACCTTCCAAACTTATAATTTAATTTATTCTTCAGATGTTTGTCATTAATCTGTATGTGAGAACCATAGAATAATGAGCAGGAACACAAAATAGACAGTCACACCAAGGAACACAAGATGTAAGGTGGAAACCCAATGTGGGCGAAAACCACCTGTTGTAATATGTCTCTATCTTCTTTCAATTAGAAACTTCTTCTTACAATGATTTTGTATTGGTGCAGTCTTTTACCAGTACGCAAGCTGCAACCTGCAGAGAGCTACAACCCTCTCTCATTTTCCAGCTTCTTCTGGAAGGGAGATACAACCCCCTTAGCTCTTGTACTAGCTGAAATACTAGTACGTAGGTGCTTACCTACAAAAGGCTACTACCTTCTCTTTCCTTCCATGGACCACATTTCATCAATTTTCAAACTGGATCCAAAACATCATGTACATGTGCATCACCCAATCTCCTTTAAACAAATAACTTCTCAGAATGCAGTAACCAGAAAATAACACCAGTAACCAGACACCAATTTAAACCCAGATCTCTGCAGAAATAGATAAAAGACAGCTAAAATATATTTCAAGAAAGGTCCGCAACTTCACCGAAGGAAACCTGTGGATATCTGCACTTCTGTCGTGATGAGTCTGCGCAACTCTGCACCTGCTTCTTCTCTGGTTCTACGCACCTCCGCACTGCGTCGTTGCCGCTCTCTTCAGTAGATCTGACTTATAATGTTCTGGTTTCTCCTTGATTCAGATTCAACTATGTCTCACCAACCGATTATCAGAAATTCAGATCTTGCTCTTCTTAAGATTTTCAACACTTGTGATTAGCCAAATGATCTCCTTTCCTTTTTATAATCTAGGCCTCACTCAAAACCATGGACCAAAACCATTGAGAAACAATACCACGGACCCAATACTTGGGTTCAATTCTTTTGGATGCAATACCATTGACCAAAACCATAGGATCAAAAACTATCGGACTAATACCATGAACCAACCATAAGATTTCCCATGTTCGTGCACTTTTCTCTACATGAAAGTGCATGAACTTTTCTCTCCATGAAAGTGCGTGAACTTTGCTGCACATAATTTATCATCTGAGATGAGTGGGTTGCCATCAAGTACAACACTTGTTGCAGACCAATAATATCATATATTTGTCTATTCATATTAAAAATATTACTTCAACAATAAAGAATATTCTACACATTTAATCCAAGTGACAATAGGTGTTGGGATCTTATGGAGAGCTTCTCCATATTAAAGAGCATCCACCTCAGTCATCATCATTCAAGTCATAAACCTGTCTATAATAATACTGGCAAGCATCATCGAAACTTTAAGATCATGAAGTCAAACTATATCATATATTCATCATGGTAAAAACATGTTAGCATCAATTACTTCATCATCACATATGAACAAGACATCAAATTTTCATCAAGAGTTAGAGTCATATTATTAGGGAAGCTAACAAGTGTATCATCATGCGTCAAAAATTATAATCACTTATTTATCATCAACCATCAAGTCATGGCAGCCAATTTTACCATATGTCATAATTACTAAGCTAACCAAGGTCATTAAGAAGATCCTGAATATCAATCTTATTGTTACACTTCTATCATCATGGTTACCATGCTTGTCACAAGAATTACCAATCTATCATGTATAACAATATATTTCTAGCCTTGCCCACGGGACTTTGGATTGATGGTGAATGTGTGTGTTGTTAAGGCACTTCTTTCGATAGGTCTCCGGTTCAAATCCCCTGTGGGTACTTAGGTTAGTCTTAACTAGAAAAAAAAAAAATATATATATATATATATATATATATATATATATATATATATATATATATATATATATAGATATAATATATATTTCTAGCCTTATTTATGAAATCCATCATCTCTAAAATGAAAAATGCTTTCCAAATATCAAGTATACCAAAAAGTAAATGTTTCTAAGTAGCTTTACCATGAATTAATAGAATGTAATATACTTGTCCAATAAAAACTGCACCATCTCATCATAAGTACCGTGAATCAAACTTACCTTAATATGCATGCATGAGCCATTTGTGAGGGTGATAGTCTCATCATACATTAGGGCTTACCTTGCCCTCAAATATTGTAGTTGAAACATAACATTGAAAACATACATCAATTATACCTTGTAGTATTCAAATACCTATGAACCTTGACATTGGAACTTGGATCACTTTTTAAACTCTTCTTCAGGTGCCTCCTTTCCTTTTCCAGCACTCCACTAGCTATTTTTTCCTACACCTCAGATGATCCTCGAGAAGGATACACTTACTGCATCTCATAAGGAGGTTAGAAGTATCCCATACTAAAATATACATGAAGGAAGTGTATTCAATGATCGAATAAATAAATCTAAACAAAAGTAAAGACATAAAGGAGTAACATAAATCAAAAAGTACTTATCTTCAATGAGAGGTGATCATCTTCGTCTTGAACCAGCCTTCAAGAATCATGACTTTCCATTGACCATATAACATTGTATCCTTCAAAATTTCAACCAACTTCATCAATAACCAAGGCCTAATTGAGACTATCCCATCATAGAGCTACATCAAACCTATCACAATTACTAGAACATATTCACACTGATAATGCTAGGGTTTCTAGATTGCATATAAAACAATGTGCAAAAATGATCAATGGTTGTTAAAACAACATCTTATATTTGTCATAATCCAGGGTTTCTTCCAAAACCTAACCTCATAATATCTGTCAAACCCTAACAGTCAAATTTCCTAAGGTTTCCTTTGAACCCTAACATTCTTTTAGGTTTCCACCATATTCTATTTCTTCCAAAATAAGTGTCTTCATAGGGTTAATCTTCAATGTATTTTCTTTCGCCAAAATATGATTCCATGTTAAATTTTCTTAGGGATATATTGTTCTTTTCTTTGATTATTACATTTCGTTATTTCCATATTAAATTTACCCACATCATTATTTAGATTTACATCATTATTTAGCAACACATGCAATTATATAGAAATAACAATATCATCATCAATGAAATGGAACATAAGGAACAATAGAATAAAATAATTCACACATAGAGACATCAGGATCATTCGGAGGCTAGGACAAAACCCACTTTATGGAAAACCCTTTCAAATTCTTCTTCTTATTAGATTAGCATTGAATGATTCAACTAAAGGGAGTACAATTATCCATATATTCAACCATAAACCTATCTAGCAAAATCAACTAGAAAATATCAATGAGATCAACCCAACAATGTTAATAATATAAAGCCATTATTCAGAATCCTACGATCAATTGTCACTATCTCTGGTCAACTCTTGTACTCTGCGTCCAACTGGAAAAATATTTAGCCAACTAAATATTCAAACCCTAGGTCTCAACCGCATGGAGAGAGTGTCGTGCATGTAGCTAAAACCATTCAACTGCATGCATAGGAATGCATACCCACGATTATATCCAAAGTCTTCTAGTGGTGATCCTGTGGTTGTGACCCAAAACCATAGATACATGTGCATGCTTCATACCCTGCAATTTTAGACCTGTGTGAGCCAATATCTGAAACTTCCTGAGACTTGTGCAAGCCAAAACCAAAGAAGAGAATAGAAGAATGCTTCATGATGATGTTCAAATGAGGTTAAGGTCACTTGTATTTATAGACTTCCAAGAGTGTCTAATTTTATTTAGAGTCAACTTGATAAAATGTGTACATGTGGGATTTAATTCAAAAATACACTTTCCCTCATCCAAATTGATCAATAGTAAAAATTAGTTCCCTTGAAAAGACGAATCTCGTCCCATGGTTGGAATTTTTCACTGAGCTCCCAAATTAACACTCCCTCTTAGCTAGGTAGAAATTCCAACTACATCATATAATCATCACAAGTATCCTATCATCAAATCATATCCAATCTTAAGTATCTCATCATCAAATTACATTACTGCTTATATTTGCTTATCTTTTGGTTATCTCTACTCATATGTTGAACATTCTCGAATCTAAAAGAATAATATTATTTTATTAGAGGGGATCCTAAGCCACCATCCTCTATTCATTGGGGATCCACTGCTACTACCCAGAATCACTACCAGTAGGGAACCCAATGCTACCACCTGAGAAACATCAGAGAGCTTAACACCAGGGAGGACATCTCAAATTGAAACAACATCGGGGAGCCCAGTCTCAACCCAAAGTAATAATGAGGATGGTCCTACGAGACACTCTCACCTCATGTCCATGATAGTGGGGAAGCTCCTTTGGGACACTGCTAGCTTAGGGGGTCTTGATAGTTGTGCCAACCAAAAATACCCTACTCTACTGGCCCTTTCAGCAACAAGCTATGTAGCGCAGGCTACAGTATCACCCGAAGCAGTATGGGGGGATGCAAGAACCAAATTTCTGCATCCAGAGACTAGTGTGATGTCTTTCAATGCCTCAGATCTGCCTTCGCGTAGATCGATAAAATCTTAGGGCACATTGCTGCAACTCTATTAAAATAGCCTTCAAACCTTCGTAAAGGTCCACGATCAGTTCTTGCAGACCTTTAACAGTCAATATGCCTACTTACACGCATCAGAGAGCAGTCCAAAATTAGTGCTCGTGCAAATTTACTTAAGTCATTAGTAAACATAAGAGATATCACCAGAGTCTTCATGAAAGTATTTAAACATACATTGCGTACATTATTAAGAATTATTCAAGAGAATCACGTAACATTCAATCAATATCTCATAAAATGAATCATTCATCAGCAGCATATAACATTAATAGAGATAAGCAGAAATACTCAAGAATTCTTGGGAAAATTATCTTTATTGACCTTCAATTCAAGATTATAGACTCAAACTTCCCTGCGCACATAGTTTCATGGGTCCACACACTCAACTACGGACTCTACCTCGGCCTCTACGCACTCTGCTGTAGAGCGTTTCTTTCCCTATCTAAGCGCAGGAAGCAAAGCCTTCATGCCCTAGCTCCTGTCTTAGACTATTCAATCAACCAATTATCTATCTTTTCTTCATCTTTTTCTCTACTACTACTCCCTTAGACTTTTTAAGACACACCTATTTATAGACTTTTCATACAATTCCATGGTCTACAGACCATGGGTGAATCTCAAAACCAACTCAAAACTTATCCAAAATGAGGGGCTAGGCCCCTTTCACTCCGATTCACCTACACGCTCTGCATCAACAAATCATGGAGACTTTACATTATTTACCAAATTGTACCAAAATTTGGGTTATCGTAACCCAAAACTAACTCAGGGGACCCCATCCCAATAGGTGCCCAACACAAAGATCCTGACTCGCCCTCGAGTCACTCTGCTGGCACTATGATCTTACTATGAAGATCCATGAGCTCCACTTGGCTTACTGCAACTTTAGCAGTGCTCTGTGTTGATGCCTGTTGAAAGTCCTTGATCAATTTATCAGTGGCTGGTCCTTCTATTGCCAGCCTCATCATTTTTTGTGTCTACTGCAGTCGCTTAATCTTATCCTAAATGGAAGTCATGACCTGATAAGCCTCCTCCAACCAAGGCTGCAACCTCACCTTTAGCAAATGCCTCCTCCTTCCTCTACGTGTGCCAGTAGTTTTTTTCCTTCCTGTAACTTGGCAAGGCACAATGTTGGTGCCAATGTGCATGTAGTCACCCTGACCTCATCATATTGGCATTGCAACTCCCTTACCTATGTGTTTAATGTCTGTAGGTTTGGATCCTCTTGTAGATTAGTCACTAGCTCCATAGCCTGCTCGAACAGTGCCACACAGTTAGTGACTGTGGCATCCAAGGTAGCCATGCCTTCCTTTATTGTGATTTTGTGCTACTCCTAGACCTCATGCAGATTCGTGGGCTACAACTTCAACTACAGCTCTGCAGTCTCCATGTTGAACTCAAAAGCTACTTGTCCAACTTCTGCTCTGGCCTCACACACACCAGCGGCTAACTTTCTGATTTTGGCTTCTGGCTGTGCATCCTCCAGCATGTGAAGCTCAGGCACTATCTTGCATGCCTCTACTACTACTAATGCCAGATGTGAATTATACACATGAAGTGCCTCCTTTTCCTTTAGAGCCTGTGCCTTTTCAATGAACATTTGTTCATTGTTGACTTTGTACTTACTTATGAGGTTGAGGGTGCACTGCTCCCTGGTTCTCAATTCATCTGCCACCCCCTTATGCAGCACATGGAGGGTTTCGTTGGAGAGCACCGCTATATTCTGTCTTATGTCCTCAATTTTACTAAGTATAATACGATCGCCAACGGACTCTACACGAATGGACCCGTTGGGAAATGGTATAGTTCTGAGATCTAGGGTCCTTACTAGCTCTGCTACTTGGCTTGTCCTGGGTGCCAACCTCACTTGCTCTGCACTTGTTTGTCCAACACCCACCTGTATTCTGCTTTTTTGGATCTGCAACTCGCACAGATCCTTTTGGATGCTCCTCGACGTCTGGATGTCTTGCTGCTCAAACTGTTGTAGCACTTCTGTCGTTGTATCCCTGACTTTATCTACGATCTCATCAAGATAACTTTCTGTCAACATCATGGGATCAACCTATGTTTTATCAGATTTTTTCTTTTTTTGTGGTCCACCCTTTTGCTCCTTACCACATCTTTTCAAAATAAATGGGGTGCTATGACCCTCATCACTGCCTCTGCCTTGGCCTGAAATCTCTTCTTCCTTTCTCTCGGGCAAAGGTGACTTATCATCTTCCTGTGAATCACATTGTTCTTTTTACGCCTATTGTTTAGTAGCGCATTCTTGCTATATGCGAGCCTTTTCTGTAGCTTCCTTCTTTCGTTATTCTGCGAGGGTACGCATAGCTTGCTTAGCTGCCCCCTTTATTTTCTGCGCAATAGAACTTCCCGTGCCCTTGCTTGTTCCAACATATACTTCTGATGGAGTGTGCCACTCTATAGACCATGATGCTACAACCTCCTAAACATCTATTTCTGACACCAAATAGGGCAACTGGTGCCATTTCTGCTCAGGATCCTTCTGTGCTTGGATATAGACTCTGTTGAGGTTAGCCTCAGATGTTGATTGATTTCCATATGGAGATTCATTTCCAGAACAATACAAAATATCTTTGTCTTTGTAATCCATGTGACATATTTTGTGAACCATAAAGAAGTGAATTGTGCTCCCTCCAGAAATCCTTCCTTGAATGTAGGAAACTGGCTATCCTCTGGAAATGTCTGTGCAACAAGCACAATTAACAAAAACAACCAAGAGTACTTAAAAAAACTGGTTTCTTCCTGGGCTTCTCAGCAGTTCACTAGGAACTCTTGACAAAGGTACTTTGCCCAGTTAAATTGTACACCTTTCGCGCACTACGTAGCAAGGGAAACCACTAGCACCAAAACTTCATCCGCGCAGCATTTTCTCATAGCCTTTCCTGCTAAAATCTCGGCAACGAATTGGACTACTTGGTCTATTATGGAAAAAATGGAATACCCTCACGACTTCTTGAGGAGGTCCTAATCCTTCTTCATCTTCTCTGTGAGATCTTTCTCCCCAGTCTCCCCTCCGAACTCCTAAGTTGGGTTCGCGCCTTTGTAAGGTAGCCGCGTGATTCTATGAATTAGCATGTCCATGATGGGGATAGGTTTTCCTAGCCATAAACATCCATCGTGCACTAGTGTGGGGAGCTGGCACACACATATTATATTAATGGGGGTGTGGTGATAATGTGGCACCTACAGTAGATTGAGAAACCCTGATTACTCGACAACGCAGACCCGTTCCTCCATCTCCAACACAGGAACATCTATTTCTTCATAATATACCTTCTACATATATTTGCTCATCACAAAATATGGAAGCTTAGTCTGGTTTGTGAGGTCCCAATCCTTCATTTTTAACAACAAGATCCTTGCGAGCCACAGGCCTTCAAAAGGGACCTACTCAGGTAGCAGGGGCATGGATATTGTTAATTTCTTGGTATTCGAGTCCTTCGTGACCTTTTCTTTTCCCTTCTATGGAGGGATATACTCAGGTATCCATGTAATGGGTTTCACTCCTTCAGCATCAATATCCATTTTCCCCTAGAATTCTTTCGCCTCTAGGTCCACTACTCTCACTGGATGCTTATCTTTCTTCTATGTGTCGGTATGCTTCCTTGGGAATGCATGCACCACACCGACTTCTTCTACTTTTACTTCAAGGATTGCTTTGACTTGGCTGATTGGGTATATCTAGTAGGGGTATGCTTCGGCCTAGGTGACCTGGGTGCCGTAGGCACAGTAGCCAAAGCTTCCATACTTACAACTTTCGGGGTAGTTGTGTCAGAGACAACATCACCAGTTGATCCAAATTGGATCCTAGAACACTCTCTAAGTTTTCATGAACTCTTTAAAAACCATGCCAAGGATTAAAGTCTTATAAAGATCAAGCTTATCAGAGATATCCTCGTAACAGTTGCAATTTGTGATCAGCGCGGAGCAATGAGGACCATCGTCAAGCGTGCAGACCATCGGCCCATGGTAACGCACGCTATCACAAATTAGCAAATCCAAAGGCCATTTTGAGGTAGTTTATGATATGTGATTAGCGACGCTAATCGCATATCATAGGGCAAACCTCTCAAATAAGGAAAGGATGCAAGCACCGGACCCGAAAAATTATAAAATGCAATGGATATCGTTCCGATTTTGTGGAAGTGGGATTCCACAAAACTGGCAGAATATCGGAGGGGCTTTGAGCGATAAGTGGCTTCAACCAAGTTCTGCCCGATGCCATACAATGAGTGCCACGCATTTGGTGGAAGAGAGAAAAAACCATTCACATCGGACGGGTAAACATCATGCTACTTAGCCTCTCGATATGAATTACGACCATAGGATCTGGGGCCCCCAAATCAACGGTGAAGACGCATTTTGATAGATGACCAGATTTGACGAGGTCAACAGGCAGACTTGTAGAGGATTTGAAGTCCGATATGGATGATCTGTTGGTGGAAGGTTGTGTTTCATTGGTATTCTTGGAGTTAATGGAAAAAAACAATCGTTTCAAAAATGCCCAAGAGAATTGACACTCATCCGTTATGAAATAGGTGGCCACCTCCCTGTTAGGCGTTATATAGTGACTAATTACGTAGGACAGATGCAGGGAAACCAGAAAGCCGAGAAGAGGAAACGAATTGTCAGGAAGCAAATTGGCTTTAAAGCCACAAACTGACGGAGAGAGAAGTAAGCAATAAGCAAAGAGAGCAGTAGGAAGTAAGTTGAAAGGAGAGAGAAGAAGCTAAGCTGAACTACAGAAGCAAAGGCAACATCGAGCCAGAGTTAAGACAAAGACAGAGAGTCAAAGAGTTTGTGTACTCCAGAGAAGGCTTGAAAGGTTCAAGCGCACTCCTTTGTAATGCCTGTCATGTATGAGTCTCAGATTGGGCTCATACTACTATGACCAATAGAGGTCGAGAGTCAGTAAGGAGAGTCTGTGTACTCCAGGGACTTGGGGGATCCAAGTACAATCTTACTGATTTATATCTATTGCGTGAGACTCAAACTGAGCTCACTGTTGTAAAAACTCTGCATGAAAACATAATAGAGAGGCCACCACTGAAGGCTGGACCATGAGACATAGCCTAGGAGTATTGGGTGAACTCCTTATTAAACTTGTTGTGTTTATATGTGTTTCCCGTTATGTTTTCTTTAACTGCTTCATTGCCTATGTATTTCGCAATCTTATCGATCCGTTGCATAAAATAACATAGGCACATCTATGCACATGAGTCTGTAATACCTTATTGTTTGTCTTAGATCAATTCCAGATCAAGTGGTATCAGAGCTCTAGGTTGCTAAGGTTAGACAAGCTTGTGCTGGATTTTTTATTTGTTAAATGATAACTAGATCAAAGCTTAAATTAGGAGAAGGAGAGTTGGTTGAAGTTAATCTAGAAATTGGAAGAGTCTATCCTAAGAGGAAAATGTCAGAAGAAAGTCCCTTGGAATCAGACTCCTAGTTCATGGACAATTTCATGACCATGAGAGCCATGGTAGAAGAGATGTATAGAGAATTTAAGAAAGGTAGAGGTGAAAAGTCGTCAACCTCCAAACAAGATAAATGAGTAGAATAACCTCTTCTAGTTGCCCACCCAGAAGGAAAAGGAAAAGAAGAGAAGCCCTCTCCACCATCTCCCCCATCATCACCTTCATCATCATCTTCTTCACATAAAGAAAGCCCTGAAAAGAAAAAGAAGAAACCTTCTTTGATTAAATTAGATGTGAAGTTTGATTTTCCAGTTTATGATGGAGAATTAAATGCAGAAAATCTAAATAACTGGATTAGATAGATTGATGTATATTGCAGAGTGCAGAACATCGATTCAGAAAGGAGAAAGTTTCAACTGGCTAGCCTACGCCTTGGAGGCATTACCCTGGTATGGTGGGAAGGCAGGACACAAACTGATTTGGAGAAGCATGATAAAATTCTTTCTACCTGGAATGAATTTGTTTCTAAAATTAAAAAACAATTCTACCCACTAGCTTATATGTAGCAAGCTATGATGAGTTGGCAAACTCTTTGCCAATTGAAAGGGCAAAGTGTACAAAGCTACACCCAAGAATTTAGAAAAAGAGCTTTGATTCTAGGCATTTCTTTAGACTCACCTGAAACTTTTCTGAAGTATATAGGTGGTCTACATAGTTATTTGAGGCATACCATTCTCATGTTTAATCCCACTAGCATAGATGAGGTATTTGTTCAGGCTAAAACATCTAGAGGCTAGAGGCAAGAATGTGAACCCAGAAGTTGGGGGATCATCAAAATCCACTGCAAACAAGAACAAGGGAAAGAGAAAGCAGAAATGGAAAGAAAGATGGCTCTTGGAGAATGTTCATTTATTACCAAGCACTGAATAAGATAATGATCAAAAATCGTTATCCCCTTCCTCGCATAGATGATCTATTAGATCAGTTGAAAGAAGTTGTTTAGCTTTCCAAGTTGGACTTGCATAGTGGCTACCATCAAGTCAAAGCTGCAGAGCAAGATGCATGGAAGACTCCTTTCAAAACAAAGCAGGGATTGTATGAGTGGTTAGTTATGCCTTTTGGCTTAACTAATGCTTCTGCTACTTAGGCCTTTTATTGATGATTTCGTCATTGTATACTTAGATGACATTCTTGTATTTAGTAAAACATGGGAAGAACATTTGAAGCATGTAAAGCAAACTCTAGATGTTTTGAAAAGAGAAAATATTTATGTTAAGCTATCAAAATTTGAATTTGGCAAAACATCTTTGAATTATTTGGGTCATACTGTAGGGGGTGGTGAATTGAAGATAGATCCCTCTAAGGTTGCAGTGATTGTAAATTGGCCTAAACCCAAATCTGCTACAGAAGTTAGAAGCTTCTTAGGAGCAGCATAGTATAGGAGAAATCTTATTGCTAACTTTTCCTTGATTGCAGCTCCCTTACATGCTTTAACAAGATTGAACAAGGTGTTTCAGTGGGGAGGAAAATAGCAGAAAACCTTCGACACCTTAAAAGAAAATATTAATACAGCACCAGTACTAGCACTGCCCGATCTTCAAAGACCCTTTGAGATTGAAACGGCTGCTAGTGATTATGCCATGGGAGTAGTGTTGATGCAGCATGGTAAACCCATATGTTATCATTCTGAGACATTTAATTCTATAGTAGTTAATTATCCCACATATGATAAAGAATTGTATGCATTAGTAAAGAGTGTGAAATAGTGGAAACATTATCTAATGGGCAAAGAGACAGTTGTACATACTGATCATCAACCACTTCAATATTTACACTCACAAACTAAGTTGCAACAATCAAGACACTATAGGTGCATGGGTTTTCTATATCAGTTTCATCTTATCATCAGATATAAAAAGGGCATACATAATAAAGTTGCAGATATGTTGTCTAGACCAATCAGAAATGCATATACTATTAATACAGTATTGCATGAAAGCTACATTGAACAATATGTTCAAGATATATATTTCAAAGATGTATATGCAACTTTAAGTCATGGAAAACAAGTAGAAGAATTGGATTATCATATTAAGGACCAACTCTTGTATCATTTGGGAAAGTTATGCATTCCTCAAACCGAAAGAGAGAAGATAATTCGAAAAGCACACACTTTTCTAATATCAGGTCACTTTGGTGTAAGTAAAACAGTTGCACAACTGCAAAGATTTTGTTATTCACCCAAAATGAATGAGACAGTTTCTAGATATATAAGAGGGTGTACCATGTGTGCTAAAAGCAAGCCCAGCAATAGAAAACTAGGCTTATACACTCCACTACCAGTTCCTTCTCATCCTTGGGAAAGTATTTCCATGGACTTTGATGGGGAACTGCCAAAATCTAGAAAAGGTCATCACTGTTTATATGTTATTGTGGATAGGTTCAGCAAAATGTGTATTTTAATATCTTGTAACAAATAGATTACAACTGAAAAAACAACAAAGTTGTTCTTTCAGCATGTATAGGTTCATTTTGGATTACCCACTTCCATTGTATCTGATCGATATTCACGATTTGTTAGGAAGATTTGGTCAAGTCTGTGGGAATTGATGGACACCAGACTGAAGAAGAGCACAGCCTTTCATCCACAAATAGATGGCCAAACAGAGGTGGTCAATAGGACAGTGATCCAGTTGCTTAGAGGCTATTGCAGCAAGCATCCCAAGCTTTGGGATGAACATTCGTGTTTTGTGCAACATGCTTACAACCGGGCTAAACATTCTTCTACATAGAGATCTCCTTTTGAGACCTGTTTTGGTTTCATACCAAGGTCGCCCTTGGATTTTTTCTTTGATAAAGACATAGAGGTTGATGGACACAGTGATGTGGATAAGGCAACCAAGTTCATTGAAAAAATCCAAGAGATTCACCAGGAAGTACAGGAACAGCTGGAAAAGAGCCAAGCCAAGTACAAGGCAAGGCATGATAAGCATCGAATTGAGCATAGTTTCCAAGTTGGTGATCAAGTCTAGTTGTATATCAGCAAAGACAGAATGCAAGGTGAAGGTAAGAAACTAAAGCCGATAAGGTATGGACCTTTCAAGATACTTGAGAAAATCAGTGAGAATTCTTTTCGCCTTGATTTGCCAACTTACATGCACATCTATTCAGTAGTTAATGCAAAAAGCTTGAGACTATTTGAACCTTCATTAATTGAAGATCCTGAAGAGTAGAGTCAATTACCTTTTATTGATGATTTATTGCCTGAATATCTTAATGAATTACAGGAAGACACAGTTCTGGACAAGAAGGTGAGAACTATGCACAGAGGGGATGTTGAGTACCGCAGGATTGGACTCAAAGGTTCAAAACCAAGTAGTGAAAGATGGATAGAAATTGGGAAAGTGAGGAATCTATATCCTCACTTGATCGATGCTTAAAAACCAACTTTTGGTGGTTCAAAATCTTTTTCAGTGGGAAGACCATGATCCAAATTGGATCCTAGAACACTCTTTAAGTTTTCATGAACTCTTTAAAAATCATGCCAAGGATTAAAATTATTATAAAGATCAAGCTTATTGGAGATATCCTTGTAACAATTGCAATTTGTGATCAGAGCGAAGCAACGAGGACTATCAGTCAAGCGCGCAGACCGTCGGCCTATGGTAACGTGCACTATTGCAAATTAGCAAATCCAGAGGCCATTTTGAGAAAGCTAATCGCATATTGCAGGGCAAACCCCTCAAAGAAGGAAAGGCCACAAGCACTCAGACCCAAAAGATTATAAAATGCAATGGATATTGTTTTGATTCTGTGGAAGCGGGATTCCACAAAACTGGTAGAATATCGAAGGGGCTTTGAGCGGTAAGCAGTTTCAACCGAGTTCTACCCAATGCCATACAACGAGTGCCACGCGTCTGGAGGAAGAGAAAGAAAACCATTCACATCGGATGGGTAAACATCATGCTACTTAGCCGCCCGATATGAACGATGACCGTAGGATCTGGGGCCCCCAGATCAATGAAGGAGATGCGTTCTGATGGATGACTAGATTTGATAGGGTCAACAGGCAGAGTTGTATAGGATTTGAAGTCTGATATGGATGATGTGTTAGCAAAAGGTTGTGTTTCACTGGTATTCTTGGAGTTAATGGAAAAAAATGATCATTTCAAAAATTCCCAATAGAACTGACACTCATCCGTTATGAAATAGGTGGCCACCTCCCTGTAAGGTGTTATACAGTGACTGATTACGTAGGACAAAGGGATTCAAACAAACAAAGGCATGGAAACCAGAAATTCAAGAAGCAGAAATGAACAGTCAAGAAGCAGCTTGGCTTTAAAGCCACAAACTCACAGAGAGAGAAGCAAGTAGTAAGCGAAGAGAGCAGTAGGCAGTAAACCGAAAGCAGAGAGAAGAAGCCAAGCTGGCCTACAGAAGCAAAGGCAGCATCGAGCTAGAGTTAAGACAGAGACAGAGAGAGTTAGAGAGTCTTTGTACTCCAAAGAAGGCTTGAGAGGTTCAAGTGCACTCCTATGTAATGACTGTCATGTATGAGTCTCAGGTTGGGCTCATACTATTGTGACCAATGGAGATCGAGAGTCAGTAAGGAGAGTCTGTGTACTCCAGGGACTTGGGGGATCCAAGTACAGTGTTGCTGATTTATATCTATTGTGTGAGACTCAAACTGAGCTCATTGTTGTAAAAACTATGCTTGAAAACATAATAGAGAGGCCACCACTGAATGCTGGACCAGGAGACATAGCCCAAGAGTATTGGGTGAACTCGTTATTAAACTTGTTGTGTTTATATGTATTGCCTGTTATGTTTTCTTTAACTGCTTCATTGCTTGTGTATTTCGCAATCTTATCGATCCATTGCATAAAATAACATAGGCACATCCATGCACATGAGTCTGTAATACCTTATTATTTGTCTTAGATCGATTCCAGATCACTAGTACTCACAGTTTCAATAGGATTTGGTGCACACATTTGCTCAAGAATAAGTTTCTGATTTATCTCAAGCAATTCAACAAACACAGTGCTCGCAACTAAATATTCCAAAAATGCTCAGCTCATAGGCAACAAATAGTGAAATTCACTAACAACTCTTAGAGTGCAAAGTGTTTTCTGTTGGAATGGCACGCGTAATTTATAGGGGGTTTTTAATTCAAATCCAACTATTCCCCCCAATTTCTGATAATAAATGTTGTTTTGGCGGTAGATCTTCAAATATTTTTTCCTTAATTGCTTCCACCCCGCTCCACTTAACCATCTTCTGGTCGTCAGGTCATGAATAGTAACTCCAATGGACATTTTCCTATTGCGTTGCGTGGTACCTTCCACCATGGCATAACTTCTTGGGTTGCATCTTCGTCATTCTTCACACACCATACTTGTTGCGTTGTCCTCCAAGCTAGTAAGTGTAGTTTATAGCCCCACTCTCCCTTGCAACTACCTGGAGCACTAAGACTATCCTACTACCATATAGTCATTATGCAGGATCCTCTGTATAGAAACTCAACTTGCTCCCATTCACTTTGCTCGGAAAGGGTTCCCCATTCAGCTTTGCAAGTTGAACTGTGCCTCCATCTGTAATTTCTTTAAGAATAAATGGCCCTAAACAATGCATCTACAATTTACCAGTAAATTTAGTGAATTTATCATATAACAGGGCAAGATCGTTTACCTTCAACGTGCGAAGCTTGATGTGGCAATCATGCCATGATTTTTCGCATTCCTTCTGCACTTGTTGATGGATTCCTGCCAAAAAGTGATCTTCTTTGAGCTCCATTAGCTACCCAAGCCATTCCTCCAAGGCCTTGCGATTCGTCATATCTGTCAAAGTTGTCATGTGTAGACAAGGCACAATGTACTCCATCAGAATTATGACTTCGATCCCATATACTAATCTGAATGACATTTTCCCTGTCAGCTTCTTACAAGTATGCTCTTTTTTCTTCCAATTGTTGTGGTGTCAACCTTATAGGTTGTGGAAGACTAGAGGCAACAACACTTCCATCTTTATAGTTGTGAGTGGTATGCTTCCTGGTTGCCATAATTTTTCTTTCCATTTTTCTTGCTAACCTGAATGCCTTCTCTAATGAATCAGGGTCCCAAAGGCGAACATCATGTTGGATATTATCCTTTAAAGTCCCTATGAACACATCAATCCTATGCTCCTCTGGAATATTTTTTACCCTTATGTTCAATTTTTGGAACTCCTCAATGTGCTCCATTATTGAACCCTTTTGTTTGAGACTTATCAATTGGCTAAAAAAAGTGTTGCTTTTTGTATCCTCATAATGTGCTATCAATTCTTCCGTAAAAATTGCACAAGTGATAATTTGTTTGCGAGAGCAAAGCCATTAATACCATACAAATTGATTTGGTTCCAAATATAAAGTTGCAATACGTACCTTTTGTGTGTTTTTCACATTATTGATATCGAAAAATTACTCCAACTGTAATATCCATGTTGCGGGATCCTTGCCATCAAACTTCCTCATATCGATTTTTGGAATATGGTGGGTCTTCGATCCCCACATTAGAGTCTATGAAATCATGATTAACATTTCTTTTGTTCACATTATGAGTTTCCTTTACTACCTTTTCACCATTAGTAAGTATTTCTTGTAGAAAATTTGTCAAATCTGTCTTCAAATCTGTCATGTCTGTCTTCAAATCTGCAATGTCTCTCTTCAAATCTGCCATGTCTCTCTTCAAATCTATTTTCAAATCTATCTTATAATCATCCATCTTAGTTTCCATGCCCTTTATTTTAGATTCCACGCCATTTATCTTAGCTTCTATTAGCTTTTGTGAGATTGACATTTGTTGCACTTGGTCTTGTAATTTTGATATATCATGTAGCATTTCTTCCTCTTCTTCATGAGTCATGCTAGAGCTTTTAGGTTGCTCACTAGGTGTTTGCATTTTCTTTCCTTAGGGCATCAGTTACCGATAATAACGCTCTACTATGCCCTTTGAATTCCTTCAGAATAAATTTTCAAACCAAGCTTAAGCAAAAATTTAAAAAAATCTACACACATTTTTTCACTTTGTAGGAGCTTGATATTTCCTCTAATGTATTTGTGTACTTTTCGATCATCTAGTTTTGAAATTGTGACCTGAAGTAGCCCTTTGTGTCCTCTTTCCATTGCCACCATCCTGATCCAAATTGGATTCTCCAAGGAAGAGTTATGCCAAATCTCCCACATTGACTTAATTATAGACTAGTTCAGTAGAGCGAACTTGTACAATGTACCATGAGTCACTGTTTCAACCTTTGGCTCTGAAAAATATATACAAGAAACTACAGTCCGTCCTCTTTCTGTAACTTACGAAATTTCAATCCGATGCTCAGAGAGAAAGTTATGACGATTTTCCCCAGGTGACCTGTTTGGAATGTAATTCAAGAGTCTACAAAAATACCAACTTCCTCAGATCATATCTCTGCAAATATAACGCGAAAAACTTTGAAATTCTGACCTGAGGTGCATCACGATATCTTCTCAAATGGTTTTTTTTTAGCTTCCGAAACGTTGCAGAAAAAAATTTATAGTGAAAATTCCATGATGACCTATTTGGAGCAGTGAAACCCTAGAATCCAAAGCTCTAATACCAAATGTTATGAAACCAGCTCAGCAAAAAGATAGAAAAGATAGATAATGCCTTAGAATTCAGCCTCTTCGAGGGGACAACCTCCTTTACATTACATAAATGAACAATTCTTGGATGATTCAAATGACAAAACCTCCTTTCTATATATAGGAGTCTAAGGAGTCACAATATAACCCAGCTGACCCAACAACAATAATATAAAGCCACAAAAATAACAATAGAGGGATTCTATGGCACAATAATAACAATATGGGGACAATAAGGGCACAACAATATTAATAAGGGATACAACTACAATAGTAATGGGATAATCACTAGTATTATAGGGATCCAACAGAAACATTATATAATCAGGTCATCTTAGGAGATTGGGCATAACTCGTTCTTGGAGAATAAAATTTTGATCAGACTTGCAGGGTTGGAAAGAGGACTCAGAGGGCTACTGTAGGAGACAATTTTAGAACTTTGAGATTTGAAAGTACATATTTACAGTCATTTCAAGATCTAGCTCCTAAAATCATGAAAAACCGAGATGAGGAAGTTTGATGGAAAGAATCCAGTAAATTGGATACTACAGATGGAGCAATATTTTGATATACATGGTGTATCACTGTTACAAAAGATATGTATTGCATCTTAATATTTAGAACCAGATCAATTTTTATGGTATAAAGGGCTTTTTTCTCGTAAACAACTTATTACGTGGTTAATTTTCATGGGGGAAATGATAGCACACTATGAGGATACAAAGAGCAATACCTTCTTTAGAGCAACACCACAACAATTGGAAGAAAAAAGAGAAAAAGGGCTTTGTTACAAAGTGGAAAGAAAAATTATGGCAACAAGGAAGTCTGCCCCTCAAAACTATAAAGATGGAAGTGTTGTTTCTCCTAGACTTCCACAACCTACAAGGATTACACCACAATAATTGGAAGAAAAAAGAGAAAAAGGGCTTTGTTACAATTGTGATAACAAATACGTTAAAGGTCATAAGTGTGCTGAGAAGAAATTATTTTACATTGATTGTGGAGAGGAGGAAGAAAAGGATCAAGAAACGTCAAAAGAAGAGTATATACACCAAGAACCAACCCCAGAGAAAGAAGAAATGAATCTGACCATATCTTGTAAAGAATTGGAAAGAATTACCAGTCCTAAAACTCTCAAGATAGAAGGACATATCAAGAAGAAAAAGGTTCAAGAAGTGAAAGATCACATCGAGAAAGAAGAAATGAATCTGACCATATCTTGTAATGCATTGAACGGAATTACCACTCCTCAAACTATCAATATAAGAGGACATATCAAGAAGAAAAATGTTCAAGAATTGAAAGATCACATCGAGTCTCAAGAAATGAATCTGAACATATCTTGTAATGCATTGGAAGTAATTACCACTCCTCAAACTATCAAGATAGAAAGACATATCAAGAAGAAAAAGGTAAGAGTGTTGATTGATTCGGGTAGTACCCATAATTTTATTAATTGTAAGATAGCCAAGGAATTGAATTCCTTCCTATATGCAGCACCAGAGTGTCAAGTGATGGTTGCAAGTGGAGGAACCATAAATTGCTCTGGAAAGTGCCATAATATCAAGCAATCCAGGCGAGAATATGTATTGAACAGCCCAATGCTTTCCATTCCAATGGGTGGTGCTAATGTTATACTAGGCGTCCAATGGCTACAATATTTGGGCACGATAGCTTTTAATTTTGAAGAACTTTTCTTGAAATTTTTTTGGGAAGGAAAGGAAGTTGAATTGAGGGGTATTGAAGGGAAACCTGGAAAGATAATCAACTCTAACATCATGAAAGAGCTTCTAAATAAAAAAAAATGGGGTGTAATTGCACAATTATGTTCACTGGAGGATCCCACATTGAAATCATGTATTTCTCTAGATCTCCAAAACATTTTATACAATCATTCCAAGGTACTTGAGACTCCCAAAGTATTCCCACCTATTCGTGAACATGATCATGCTATTCACTTGATTCCAGGAAGTGTTCCTCCAAACATCAGGCCTTACAGATATCCATATGCGCAAAGGAGTGGGAACTCATTCAAAAGCTGTAGGAGATCCCAGTTCAAACAGTATTGCAAGAACTTGACAAGGAAGGAAAAATCATATTAGAACCTAAAGCAGTCACAGAACCAAGAAATCGACAGCTACGAAATAGATCAATTTCAGAGTGTCTCATCAAGTGGAAGAACTTACTCACTGAAGATTCAACATGGGAGGACAAGGATTTATACAAAATCATCAAGAACTACTCAAGCGTTGAGGACAACACTTTTTGAAGGAGAGGGGCATGTTAGGTCCCTATACTACTAGTGTAACCCCTTATTGTTATTAGTATGACCCCCTTATTACATTGTTGTGCCCATGTAATCCCCATATTGTTATTATTGTGCCCCATAGAAGCCCACTATTGTTATTATTGTGCCCTTACATTATTATTGTTATATCGGCTCTTTGTATCATCAAAGAATTGTTCATTTATGTAATGTAAAGGAGGTTTCCCCCTTGAAGAAGCTGAATTCTAAGGCGTTCATCTATATTTTCTATATTTTTGTGAGTTGGTTTCATAACATTAATAAAATGTAAATACTAGAAGATTATTTTCTTTAATAATTAACTTTAATTAAATGAATTAAAAAGTAGAAAAGGTTCCTTTTGGATGACTTCCACACATCCAACACTAAACCCATGCTAAAGTTGTTATCCGATCCTACGAACATCAACAATCCTATCCCACCATTGATTTCCAATGGACCATCATATTTAGCTACTACCTTAGTAAAACTTCCTAACTTCAAATTACTTTTATTTAGTTTCACTCTCAAAAATACATGTTTTAATTACCTTAATATCCTACCTTTATTTACATACCTATTTTTCCTATGCTACATTGCCTTTAAATTATACTTGATCTTGACCATTTTTTCTTCCATTTCTTCAAGCAAAAATAGCCCAATTATTAGTCTCTTTATTGGATTGTCTTAACTAACTAGAGTATTGCACTTTCTGTTGTATAAAACTTCAAATGGACTCATCTTTAGTGAAGCTTCATATCCATAATTGTAGGAAAATTCAACTAAATGTAAGTACTCCCACTTGGATGACTTATCCATTATATATGGACTTAACATGTCTTCAATTACTTTATTAAACCTCTCTATTAGTCCATTTATTTATGGATGATAGGTTATATTAAAATTCATATTTGTATCAAAACCCTTGAGTAATACCTTTCAAAAGTTTGAAGTAAACTTTGACTCTATGGCTGGAACAATTTCCTTAGGTAATCCACGCAACCTAGAATTTTGTTTCATGTAAATTTGTGTTATATTAACTACCTTATTAGTCAATTTAACTATAATCTATATATATCTCTATATACTATATATATATATATAATATATATAATATATATATATATATATATTATATATTTATATATATATTATATATATATAATATATATAATATTTTATTTTCTATATTATATTGTATATATATATATAATATATATATTAATATATATATTATAATAAGTTTTCCATGATTATTATTATTAAATAATGTTCCTTGTTTCCTGCATTTGTGATAAAATCACTACTTTTACCCTTCATGTTTCTACTTTGGAATTAACAATAGTTACAACAAACCTGGTAGATGTTTGTGCTCAACCTTCACTCTTTGACATTCCATACACTTGGGTATATAATTAGAAACATCCTTTTTCATTCTTGGCCAAAAGTATTAACTTCTAATTATTGCAATTGTCTTCTAGTATCCAGGATGTCCATCATATGGAAAATTATGCATTTCTTTTTATACCAATGTTCTTAATTCACAAGAAATAGGAACACACACTCTATTATTATGCCTAAGAATTCCATCTTCTTTGTAGGTTATACTCTTCATGTTTATGATGTACATCTTCCTAAGTAATCCTTATTTTAATTACTAGTAGTTTCCACATGAAATAAACCTTTCCAAAATTCTATTATTCAAATGTGATTTACCCATGCTAATGTTTGTAGCATGCATTGCATGTATTCTTTTACTAAGTGCATCAACAACGTTGTTCTCCTTCCCTATAATATGTTTCATATGAAAGTCACATTGACTAATAAATTATAATGATCTTGTTTGGCTAGAATTTAAAGTATGTTTCTCAAATAAGTATTTTAGAGTAAAGTGATCTATCCATAACTCAAATTTCTCCTTTATGAAGTAATCATATCAAAATTCATTGTACATGAAATATGGAAACTAATTTTGATCATGCATGACATAATTCTTCCTATGAAGAACGATGGTTTCCCATACTAAAATATCAACCCAAAGTCAGTTTACTTTTCAACTGATGGGTGGTATTCCATTTTCTGAGCCTGGAAGATGCAAAGAGGATTTTGAAGGATCCGTGGGTGAAGGGCCGAGGGTTTCTGATTATGTAGCGATGGAAGGTGGTTTTTGACCCTGTCACTGAGATTCCTTGATGGAATTTTATTTGGGAAAATGATCCAGGTGGATATTGGTGGCCACCCACCTATTCCAGGCGGACCCCCACCAATGATTCTTTTAGTTTTTTAGTTTCCTTAATTGTAGCACAATTTACTATTTTTGGCATTTTTTCGGGTCCTGAACTTCGAGAGTTGTTTTGAGGCCCTAAATGATGTTTAACGATGTTTTTTTTGGAAATATTCCTCTAGGTGATTTCATCAAAATCTCATTTTCAGTTGTAGTCCTTAGAAAGATCTTTCCAACGAGGAATCATGCACGTCAAACAAAGATAATATGACCAAGTTACGTCCCTGGGAAGTTGGCTGCCCAACTAACCCCAATGGGGCCCATAAACTCTTGGTGTTACATTTCCACGGGTTAGGGTTTTGGTTGTTTAGGGTTTTCTATTATTGTTTAATAATAAAAAGGCCCTTGAACCTCATTGTAACTCAGTTTAGAGGCATGTAGCCGCCACATCTCTTCTCAGAGATAAGCTACCATCGCCCAAGCTAGTCTCATTTCCATTTTGTTTGTAAGCATATTTCATTATTTGATATTAATTAAAGATAGTGTTATTTCTACTGCATCTCTATATTTATGGTTATGTCTATAATTTGTTGCATTCCTGTTTAAATTCGGATTAGTGGTACCAGAGGGGTCTGCTCTTTCTTTATTTTTCTTTGCATATCCCCAACGAGGTCAGGATATAAGGAGTTACGGCTCGATCGTGTTGAACCTTTGCAAGAGTAACCTTAGAAATCTCAATGGCCTCCCATGGGGGAAGAAAAGAAAGATGAGGGAGTAGGAGATCCTATCAAAATATTGCTCGAGGAGGCCCTTGAGAAACAAAGGAACATGATTATGGATAACTTTTCCCAAATCCTTCAACGGTTGCCCACCGACGACGCATCCATATCCATCAGCCACTCTGGAGGCTCCACACCTTTTAATGTACATGTAAACTTTGGCATTCCCATATTTGAGGACCAAATAGATGCAGACGTAGTAGATCAACGGTTTAATCTACTAGATGGATATTTTTGTGTTCATGATTTTTCCAGCCAAGAAAATATTACTTTTGCTCTTCTCAAAGTTTCCCCCCATGTCAAGGACTGGTGGGAAACCTATTGTGAGCAGAAGGACGAAAGTGTGACCTCACTGTTTTCAGCCGCTCCCACATGGAATTCATTTTGGGATGCCATCAAGGAGAAGTACTACGCGATCAGGAGCTATGAGGACAAATACATAAAGTGGACCACGCTGTGGTAGGAAAGGGACCAAGATGTGTCAGAGTCTACCAATGTTTTTCATACCCTTCGCATGAAGTTAGGCATCAAGGATTCTAAGAAACATTTGGTACTCAAGTACCGTGGCTGCCTACATCTATACATCCAGGATGAGATGGAGTTGCTGGACATCTCCTCACTCGGCATGACGTACCAATACACCATCAAGATCAAGTAGAAGTTTAAATGGAAGAAGCGAGACTTTGGATCTGTGAATCCGAAGTAAGGGAAACGTGCTCCCAAACCATAGAACAAATGAAAAAGACAAGGCAGGATGGCCTAGGACAACCCACCAATGCCACAAGAAAGGACAACACTGCAAAGCTGAAGAAGGACACGGAAAAGTGGTGTGAGTTCCATAAGAGCTCCACCCACAACACAAGTGAGTGTCGGGCCAAGCAGTCACTAGTGGCTAAATTGAAGGCTTCAGAACCAGATGCATGTTCTGACTCTGAGTTAGAACCCGAAAAGGGGTATGACAGAGGGAAGAAGTTTATTGATGTGGAGCCCAATTGCACCTTCACCACCACAAAGATATAGAAGGAGGAACCTGAAGATCCAGAGGAGAAGGAGCGTCTCTTCCACTCCCAGATGTGGGTAAAGGGTTACCCACTACAGTTCATTGTCGACAGTGGGAGCCAAAAGAACCTCATTGCGGAAAAGGTCGTGAAGTGGTTGGGCTTACCGACCACAACACACCCACAACCGTACACCATCTGACGGCTTCACCAAGGACAAGATCTGCACGTGAGCTAACAATGTCACCTTCCATACATCATCAAGCCCTTCACAGATAAGGTATTATGTGACATTTCTCCCCTTAATGTTTGTGATGTATTATTAGGCCAACCATACTTGTGAAGCAACATATTTTGTATGAGTCAAGGCCTCGTGCTGTTATTGTTACATTGGGAAATAAGTTGTACAGGATATCAGAGGTAGCACCACCTACCGCCATCTCTCTGGTTACTACAAAAAATTGCAGCAAGCTCATTTCAAAAACTGGGAAATTTGTTTTCCTGATGATATTCCCTCAAGGAAAGAAGAAGATGGTGGCCATGACCTCTAGACAAGGCCCCTCTGTGCTACAACAATAGATGGACAAGGTAATGGAGGAGTACGAGAACATCTTCACCTCCCCCATAGGGGTGCCTCTGCACTGTCATGTCAAGAACTCCATTGATCTAACCCCAGGTGCGTTGTTACCCGATGGACCAATCTATCGGCACTCCATCCTGGAGAACGATGAATTCAAGAGGAAAATTCAGGAGCTACTGTAGAAAGGTCACATTCGGCCGAGTTCATCGCGTTGTGGGAGACCAATCGTGTTGGTACAGAAGAAGGATGGGACTCGGAGACTCTGTATTAACTATCGGGTGCTAAACAAGATCACTGTTCGGAATAGGTACCTGATCCTGCAGATTGATGACCTCCTCGACCAACTCAAGGGGAAAAATTATTTTAGCAAGATCGACTTGAAGTCTGGATATCACCAGGTACCAATCGAACCCTCTGGTGTGTGGAAGACTGCCTTCACAGCCAAGGAGGACCTTTTCAAATGGTTGATTATTCCTTTCAGGTTGACGAAATCTCCTAAAACCTTCATGAGGCTTATGGATGACATCTTATAGCCATTCACCAACTCATTTGTAGTGGTATACTTGGATGACATCCTGATTTTCTGCTAGAGTTGTGTATAACACCTCCACCACATTTGACAGGTTCTCCAAACACTGCGGCAACACAAGATGTGTGTCGATTTTGAGAAATGAACTTTTGGCATGACCCAGGTTCAGTATCTGGGATCCATTATTGATGAATGGGGGGTACATGTGGATCCAGCCAAGATCCAAGTCATTTGGGATTGGCCAGCCCCAACCACCCTAACAGAGCTCTGCAACCTTCTGGTCTTGCCAATATCTATCGTAGGTTCATGTTGGGTTTCTCTCATATCACTTGGACCTTGAGTCAAGTCACCAAAGGAGGAGTGAAAGAAAAATTATTTTGGCCTAAATCTCAACAGATGACATTCGCAGAGTTGAAACATCGCCTCTGATCTACACTAATTCTCACGTTACCTGACTTGCAACAACCATTTGATATCAATACAGATGCCTCTGACTATGCTATTGGGGCAGTCCTTACTCAATAGGGGCATCCAATGGCATATCATAGTGAGACACTTTCAGACACATTTTGGAAGTATCCCACTTATGAAAAAGAGATGTATTCCATTATGCAGGTCTGCCGACAATGGAAGCATTACATTTTGGGGAAGGAAAAGGTCATCCACATAGACCACCAACCCCTACAGTTCATATAGACACAAGGGAAGTTGCAGAATGACCACCATCAGAAGTGGTCCACATACCTACAATAGTTCCATTTGAATATCAAGTACAAGAAGGGAAACACAAATGGTGTTGAAGACTGCCTCAGCTGACCACCGATCATGGTGTTAACCACCCTGCTCAACTGTTGTGGGCACAAGACTATTGATTGGCCACTTCTCTACAAAAGCGACCCAAAATTCGGCCACACATACCATGCGCTCTTGGAGGGTCAACAAGTTCCAGATTTTCAACTCCAGGATGTTATGCCACCTGGGACACCTTTAAGTTCCTTCAAGAGAGCGTGCAAAGATCATTTGGGAAGCGCACTACAGTCAGGCCACTGGGCATTTCTGGGTCGAGAAAATAGTGGTAGTACTACATAAGTATTTCTATTGGTTGAATCTTCGTCAAGATGTCAGAAATTACATCAGTTCCTGCACTACCTATGCCATTTCCAAACTAACCATGAAGAAGCAAGGTCTCTATACTCCGCTGCCTACCCCTAGTCGACCTTGGGATTCCATATCCATGGATTACATGTTAGGCCTCCCTTCTACTAAGCATGGAAACAACTGTGTTTTTGTGGTCATCGATAGATTGTCGAAGATGACCATTATGGTGGCCTATAAGAAGAGTATCATAGCAGAAGCCATTGCTAAACTCTTCTTTGAAGAAGTGTGGGTACACGTTGGGATCCCACAATCTATCATCTCAGATCGGGTAGTAGGTACCTCAATACATTTTTTTCTAGTGTCTGGTCGATGCTAGACACCAAGCTCACTAATTCCACAACTTTCCATCCCCAAACTGATGATCAGACAGAGGTCATCAACATGATAATCGTACACATTATGCACATGTACAACTCAAAGCATCCATGTGTTTGGGATGAGAGCCTCCCCTATGTCTAGCACAACTACAATCGCGCTCTCCACAGCTTGACTAGCCATAGCCCTTTTCAGGTGGGCTTGGGATTCCAACCACTATGTCACATTGATGTGGCCATACCATTCACAATGACTCAGGTAGATTCGGCTCATGTCCAGTCTGAAGCCAACAAGGAAAATAAATTCTTTGAGCACATTCAACACATCCACCGACAGGTCCATGACAAATTGGACAAAGCCAATGCTAAGTAAGCATCGGGTGCCACATAAGCTCCAGGTGGATGACAAAGTTTGGCTACATTTGCAAAAGGAGTGCCTTGCTAGGCCCCACCGAAAGATTCACCTACTTCGATATGGGCTATACACCATGACCAAAGCTATGGGAGATAATTATTTTGAGCTCAACATTCCCCCATTCCTTGGCCTGCACCCGTTGTTCAATGTGGATTGCCTTCAACCATAGTTTCCACCATTACTAGACACATCCGACATTGCAGAACAACTCACATGAACAGAGTTAAATCCAAATTGCATGGAACAAGTTGTAACTGATTGGATCATGGGCACGTAGATCAAGAACACTCGCTAGCAGAAGATCCAACTGTATCATGTTGTTAAAGCCAGCCAACTCCTGCACCAAGGAAAATGGCTCACTAGGGACCAAGTTCAACAAAAGTTTCCTCATCTCATGGAGGAACTCAACGAAATGGAAACCATTTCTTCGTAAAGGGGGAGGAATGATCCAGGTGGATATTGGTGGCCACCCGCCTATTCCATGTGGACTCCCAACATTGTTTCTTTCAATTTTTCAGTTTCCTTAATTGTTGCACAATTTACTATTTTTGGCAGTTTTTCGTGTCCTGAACTTCTTGAGCCGTTTTGAGGCCCTAAACAACATTTTTTGGCAATATTCTTCCAAGTGATTTCATAAAAATCATGTTTTCACTCGTAGTCCGCTGAGAGATGTTTCCAATGAGGTATCATGTGTGTCAAACGAAGATAATATGACCAAGTTACAACTCTAGGAAGTTGGCTGTCCAACTAACCCCAACGGAGCCCATAAACTCTTGGTGTTACATCTCCATGGGTTAGGGTTTTGGTTGTTTATGGTTTTCTATTATTTTCCAATAATAAAACTTCCCTTGAGCCTCGTTGTAACTTAGTTCAGAGGCATGTAGTCATTGTTGTAACATAATTTGGTTTTGATAAGTTAGATCTTTTATTCCATTTTCAAATAAGGATTGTGTGCAAATTGTTCTTGAATTCCATAATTGTCGAAATTATGTTCAAGTAATATAGTCTAATCATGACTGAACTCATTTAAATTTCTGTTAAATAGATTAATGAATGAAGGTTTACCAAACAACTTAAACTTGGTAAATCAATAGCTAGGTAGAAATAAAATTGACTCAATAGTTTAATTTGAGTCAATGGCGAAATAAGCGATAGGATAAGGTAGATGTACATAGAAGAAAAATGATTTGGGTCTGTTATCTTAAGCACACCCTACAAAGCAAGAAGAGAAAATTTTAGCCTAGAAAAAGAATGGAATGCAAAAGGGTAGGTAGAAGCACTATAGTGGTTAGAGGAAAAACATGAAGATTTTATCCTAAAGTGAAAAGTCGAGTATTGTTTTCATGTGCGGAAGGAAAAGGAAAAGGAGTAAAGGTTTTACTCTAAAGAGTTATATATAGATTAATTTTGGTGTATTAATCCCCTATCCCTAAGTTTTAAAACCACAAAATCATCCCTTTACTCATATTTTCCTCCACCCAATTATTCCTAAGTTTTATTACCTCTCCATACATTGAAGATATTCCCCACTATGCAGTAAATTAATTCCCGTCGGCCTCACCGGGTGCCCCGTCATGTCACATTAACTCTCCACCACCTCTTACCTCATCTACACTCATCTCCCAAGATTCGATGGCCCACACAACATTTCAATCCCCCCTCACCATCCGAACTTTACCATCGGGGGTGGGGGGGGGGGGGTGTCCAAAATGGGCGGTATTCAAATGCACTTGCCCCTATGTGTCAACCACATTTTTTTCGAACCCCCTTGGGCAACCGTTAACTGCTTCCCCCCCCCCCTCCGAAAAGCAGTTTCTCTGACTCCAGATACCACTCTTCTACCTGTTATGCTCCTGCCACTCACCTTCTGCCATGTCATTTGCTTACTAACTCCACCAATTACATCCGCTTCCTCCAAAATTAAGTCGTTAAGTAATCAATTGGTTTAGCTGTTAATCCAACGTACCCGCACCACCTTCAACGAAAAAACCAAACTGTTATATAAACCTCCCTTTCACTCATTAACTGGTTACTGAATTCATACACAACCACGGTTATTGCTCTGTTACAGGTTTGTTGGGCTAAACTCTGACATATTCACCCGCCCGCGACACTATCTACTCACTCGTTTTCAGCATATTACCTCTGTTCTTGCCCCCAAATCTTGACTCCTCTGTGTGTATTGAAGCCTCCAATCTAGCTTTCATTACTGTCCTTAGAATTATCCGAAGATTTCTCCAAAAGACAAGGGACCAGAAGAACATGTCAATCCTCTGATCTATCCTTCCATTGATTTTCACCACATCCCTTTGGCTGACAGAGACCTTAAATGAAACTCTTTGTGAATTTGACCTTTTTGAGATGTATTGATGGCTCGAGGAGAAATACATAGACAAACACAATGACATTCAACTGTGGGAATCCAATTTACCCCACTATATTTTTCCTCGTACCCCCAACACCCCAGAATTTGTTAGGAAGTTTCATGCATGTTATCTGCCAAGCCAAAGAGCCATCATTGCCACCACTGGAGAAATCATGTTCACTATCACTCCTCAAGCCATAGACTAGATGATGCAAGCCCCCACAGTAGAGAATGCCACCCCCTTTTCCTATGAAGCACATGTTGAATTGTACCAGATATTGGACTTTGCCAAGAGGGCCAAAACTCTTGAACTTTTGTTGATAGAAGATGCCTCATTGCTAGAGAAAAATCCTCCCTATCCCCCCTCTATTTTTCCTGAGAGAGCCAAGCAGATTATCATAGTTATCTCTTACCTCCTTGGCTACTACTCAGATCAGTGGGTAGATGAGACCATCATAGGATTTTTGTCCATTTTCTTTGCTGATTCTAAGACCTCCATCATATTTAACTTTAGCCAGTTTCTTGCAAATTTAATTCATGAGAAGTTTATCAAATTCTAGACTAAGGAGGTGTTCAAGTATGCCTCTTTGTTAGTTTATATGTTCTTATACTTTTAGGGAGACAACATCAAGCTTTCTTTGCAAAAGATGGATGAAGAAGGGAACCAACACTCAGTGATCTTTTGGACTACTCTGGTGATGAAGGAACAAAAGGAATACAAATACAAATAGTACGTAGAGATGTTTGCGCATCCAACAATCAGTCTCTTAGGCCGCAAAACAAAACTGAGGATCAGTGAGGAAATTAGAAATGTCTTGCAGCTATCAAACCAAGTTCAGATAGGGGATTGGTACCTCTATCAAAACCATATAGAGTTGAGAATATTTGGGTGTGAACTTGCACCTTACAAGTTGCCTAAATTCCTCCCAATGAGGATTTTTTCTCTAGAGTACATAAGGCAGATGCTCAATATGGATGAGACCCACTTTGTAGCCGCCAATAAGAAGTCCCAGTTCAAAATTCAAACACAAATTGGGCCTTTCATTTGCAACAGCAGGGCAGTAGGGGAAGAAGCAGATAAGCTACTAAAATAAATGCAGTTCAACCTTAGCTTTACCTAGTCATATGATCAATTAGGGATGATTTCTAAATTAAGAGTAGAAACCAAATCTACTGCTTACTTTCACACAGCCAGACTAGAGATAAAGAAGTACAAAAACCAGCTAGAATGGGTTGAGAATACCCTACAAGAGGCAGAGGACAAGATGGTATCATCCTCTACAGTACAGACTCCTACCATGCAAGAGAAAACAACTAAGAGAAGCAGAGAAGAAGAGTCCCCTTTAGGAACTGAAATTTTCAGTGAAGGATTTAAAATTATGTTTAGGAAGAAGGCCAAGCTTAGTTCCAAACTAAGCCTCAGCAAAGATTTAGAGCAGGAGAACATTATCACCACTAATGAGCCATTTGTTTCCTCATCAGTGGGTGATCAGACCACACTGTCTCCCACTACCTCCACGGCTTCACATGATGAACAACAAATAGAGACTAACATATCTACGACAGGGGAAACAAAGGAAAGTATAATGGACATTTTTAAGGAGATAAAAGTAAGGAATGAGGCCTTGAAGATTAACACCTACAATCAGTTCTAGAAGAAGACTTCCGGTTCTCAAAGCAGGCTGTTGTAAACCTTTGATTCAAAGAAAGGTAAAATGCAAATGGCATTCCTCCAGGCATAGGTTCCCCAACGCAATGTAGCATCAGACTACAAGAAGACAACATTTGAGTTTGATGTAAAAGACAAACATCCTATTGAACAAATGGAGATGCACAAGAATATTGGGGAAATGATATTTTCCACTGTCACTAACACTGCTGTGAGTTTGTCTAAACTGCAGGTTACATTAGCCAATGTTCAATCACATCTGAAGATGGAAAACATCTTTTCACTTGCCAAAGACACCAAGATCAAAACTCTAGAGGACTTGGTGATCAAAGTGGGTTATGACCCTGCAAACATTAATGCTGCAGAAGAGCTCGTAAAGAAAAAATAATTTAGACATAGCAACATTAAGGAAGTAGTTGAAATTTCCAGCTACTGAAAATCCTCTTGCCAAGGATATTGAAGAAACAAAGACACAAAAGGCATACATGATGAATCTCATCATCGATAAGAATGCATAGTTGAAGAAAATGGAGACAAAGATGGAAAATATGATTAAAGAAAATGAGAAAGCTGCCAAAATAACTGTTGTCCCTTTGGAAGCACTTCCTATCACAACCATTCCTACAGTCACATCTTCTAAAACAAACACAGGGGATGTGGCAGATCAGTTGGCAAATGAAATACAGAACATGTCTCTCCAGACCGAAGAGATCAAAATATTGTAGGATCAAGTCAATATTCTACAAGATCATCAAACAAAGACTGATACTTTTCATGCAGCAGAGCTACAGAGAGCTCAAAATCAAATAGAGACATGGAAGAAGTTAGAAGTTGACTCCTCTATTGGCTACACACTAGCTCATGTTAAAGAAATCATATGGAACAATATCATTGAAGAAATAGATGAAATTTTTCCATGTATCCAAATTAGATTCGAGCAGAAGGAATTGATGGAGAAAGCCAAGAAAACTAGTTCCACTATCAATGCTGAATTGGGAGAAATGCCTGCCACAACCAACATCATCATAAAGTTCCTCAATTCCAAAAACATATATGAGTTGGATGATCTAGGAGTAGATGAGGAATGAAAACCATCCTGTAGGTAAATAAAGTTCTAACAAAGAAGAACTTGGTTTTACAACTGACATAGAAATGTCACACTCTGGAGGTAGTAGCTAACAGGTTTTTCACTAGAATAGATGCATTGAACAAGAAAGATATGCCTTCTCTATTTGTGATTAATGAAAAATTGATGACCATGGAAGATTACAAGAAGAAGCTTCAAGACATTGCAAAGGATAAAGCTAAGTCTTCCAACATCAAAGGTTCTATGACAGGGAGAGCTTCTTATGAAGCTATCAGCAACATAAGTTTTATCTAACACAAGATAAACCACATTTTTGTAGTAAAACCCACTTTTGCTCGGTATACTAAGGTAGATGAGATCTACCTCAAGGTAACAAAGATTGCTATTCCAGATGAAGAGCGGTTGGATAAGTTGTGTGAATTCCGGGATTAAAAAGACATATCAGCTTCACTAGCGCAACACCCGAATAGTGGCCACTCAGCAACTGTTCTCCTCTAAAGCAGGGCTAGATGTCCAAATCACTTCACCACATTCATTCATTTTGATTGCATTATTTATTTTTTGTTAGTTCAAAGTTAATAATAGAATTTCATGTCACTCAGGCATTAATTGTAATATTTTTGTAAATTTTGTTTAAATACTTCATTCTGTCGAAGTATTAAGGGTTGAACCCTTGAACAAGTTATCACGCATAATTGGACTAAGATGGAACATTTTTGAGATAATAAAAGATTCTAGATTTTCCTCATATGGTCTGTCTCTCAGTGCCTTATATTTGATCTTGTTTATTCATTATGTCTTCTTCATATAAATTAAGTCTTTTGCATTTATTCGATTTAAAATTTAATTGAATTTTGGTTTCATTTTGAATCCTCTGTGAAGTTGTAATTAAATAAGAGATAAATTTACAAAACTATTTGCTATTGTAAATTCTTCTTTGAACATAAATTGCACTAGATCTCTGTGATAGTCTGATTATGTTTTGTTGATTAAGCAAACACTGTTTTCTTAATTTCTCCTTATAAATGGTTAAATACTCAGTTTGAATATTAAATCAATTATACCTCTTCATATTCTACTTATCTATCCCACTAAAATCAAAATAACCATGTGCATTTAAAGAACAACCTTTTATTTTATTAAGAATCTATCTAAGTTTAAAGCACCTGTTTATATATAGTTCACTGGTCATCCAATCATTTAAAACAATAAAACATTATAGCTGCGTTGGCATAACTAATTGACCTTAGGTTATCTCAAAGGACAACATTAGATTGGCATCATTGTTAGGGAGTGAAGGATTGAAAGATAAATTTTCCCTAGGGAAGCAATTCTCCCTTTCCTTTAAGGTGAATAAAGGATAAGGATATAGGACAAAATCTTTCACCTAGCGATTCCACTGGTCCAAGTTGGCTCCTTTTAAGCATACTAGATCACATTTTGATTCTGAGATTGTTAACCCTCTACTAGACCCATAAAGACTTATTAGGGGAGCCTCTTTAAGGAGAAGGCATAAAACCCCTTCTTCTTCTTCAGCTTTACACCCCGAAGACATCTCATTTGTAGATCCTTTTTCATCTGTGCCATCCCATCATGATTGGACTGAACTACCTCCTAGGGTTTCTGAACTCCATTCTAGAGGAGTAGATCTTCCATAAGCCTTTTTAATACAATCACTTGAGTCATATCAAGTCCCATCCGTTCCTATCAAATGACCTTCATCTGAGGAAGAATTGGGTTTACATTTACCTGAATTCAAGCCTTCAGACTTCATTACTCCAACTCCTTATTCTATTCCATCAACCTCTACTAAACTTGAAGAGACATTTTCTATCTATTCAAATCATTTGTTTGATAATAAGGAATACTTTCCACCAGGAGTTCAGAAGTTCGTTGTTAAACCCCCTTTGAAATCCTCAAAGAGGTCTCCTCCCTCTTTCTTTCCTCCACATACTAATACCCCTATCAATTCATCTTCATCTCCTTCATCTTCATCATCATCATCCACTCAATCAGCCCACATTCCTCCTGTTGTTATGGCTTTTCGACCTATTGTGAAAGCAAGGTACACTGCTCTAGTTATCCCTGCACACTTGGCAAATTTTCCTGATGGATATATAAAACTTCTACCAAGATTTAATGGAGAAACAGGTTCCTCGGCAGAGGATCATATATCAACTTTCCTAGATTTTGCTGACAATCTGAACATAGAACATGAAGATGTTTATATGAGATCATTTGTACAATCTTTAGAAGGAAATATTAGGATCTGGTTTAGGCAACTTAGAACTGACTCTATTAGAACATGGAATGAGCTCATAACTATCTTTAAAAACCAGTGGGGGGTAAAGAAATATCTTGTTTACTTTCTCAATGAATTTGAAGAATTAAAGAGAAACCCTAGTGAAACAAGTCGCTAAATTCATCAAAAGATTTAACAAACTCTATCATAAAATGTCTACTGATTGTAAACCACTAGTAGCAGCTGCAAAGGTCAGATTTTCCAAAGCATTTGAAGATGAATTTGTATTCATGCTAAGGGAAAGGGTTTCTAATACATTAGAAGACATGCAAACAAATGTTATAGAGGTAGAAGCTAACAGGTCAGCTTCTGGAAAACTTAAAGCTAAAGTAGAGAAAGAAGAAAGAAAACTAAAAGCTAGGGTTGATGACTCATCTTCTTCCAAATCTAAACTTGAAGATCAGAAAATTGATGAAATTACATATTTGCTTGGAAACCTTTCTAATACTATTTATAAAATTGAAACAAAAACTAGAACTTCTCATCAAACTGTTTTCAAACCTAAAGCTCAAACTCAATTCCGAAGAACTCCACAAATGTAGATTCTTTAGAGACTAGGTTCTGATCAAAACGTTCTACCACCTTTGTTGATTGATGAAAAAAAACCATAGGATACAGGCCCTTTAATCACTGAATATATCAATAATATTGATTCTTCAATAGTACAAATGGAAATAGTTCCTTCATCTTCACCTCAGTCTTTTGAACAAGAACAAGGAGATACTCAACTTTCAAAATACCAAGCATTCTCTGAATTTTTTATTGCAAAATTAAATAAGAGGTATGATATAAGACCAAGATCAGGTCCAAGTAGACCTTCAAAATATACCACTATAATTGAACCTGCAATAAAATCCATTCAAACACAAACTGCAACACCTCATACTACAGAGTCATCCACTGAAACCTTTTCATCTGATAAGACCATTTTGACAACTTTTAATATTGAAAAGGAATTGGAAAGGGTCAAGATTCCTATACCTTTAGATGAACTTTCCAAAAAACCTGGTTATAAAAATCAAGTGTCTAAATGGATACAATCCACTAGTGTAGATGTTGAGGGAGATGTTATTAGTTTGCAAGATGTAAAGCCCTCAGTAGTGTTTGGCCCTAGTTCTGATATGACTGATGAAATTGTTCCACCATTTTATGTAACTTTAAAAGCTCATGACTTTCTTTTGTATGAATGCATGTTGGATTCTAGAGCTTCTCATAACCTTATGCCAAAGGTAATTATGGACTAGATTCATTTACAAGTTACTCATTCTTATCTTTATCTTTACACATTTGATTCAAGGAAAGTACCATGCCTAGGATTATTTAAAGACCTAGTTGTGACCTTAGCTCAAATACTTGTCAAGCGCATAGTTTTAGACATAGTTGTCACTGATATTCTTGCCAATTTTGGCATGCTCCTCTCTAGATCATGTTGTGTTAAACTTGGAGGATCACTTCAGATGGACATGTCTTTTGCTACTATTCCAATCTATGGAGGTGAACATTTAAGGTTATATAGGGAAGTTAGATTCCTTCATACTGTTTGTAGGTATGATCAAGAAAAAAACCACCCTATCTATGCAATAGATTAGGATTTTGGTTGCTTTTAGTTATCTTCGAAAAATGCATCAAACACTGAACTTGCCATTGAAAATATAGTTTCCAAACCTAAGATTGTAGAATCAGATATTTGGAAACTTTATTTTGATGGATCTTGCTCAAAAGAAGGATTAGGAGTAGGAATTGTTTTAATTTCACCAAATAAAGAAAACATACCTCAATCATGTAAACTTGAATTTGAGGTCACCAATAATGTGGCTGAGTATGAGGCTTTTCTTCTTGTTCTTAAGCTATCTAAGAGTTTAAAGGTTCAAAACTTGAGTGTCTTTTCTGATTCTGAGCTTATAGTGAAGTAGGTTAGAAATTTGTGTCAAACAAAACACCCAAGGCTTAGGTCCTATAGAAATGAACCTTGGGACACAATTGAAAATTTCTTCCAAGGATTTAACATAACTTATATTCCTAGAGATGAAAATATGTGTGCTGACTCACTTGCTGTCTCAGTAAGCTCTTTCAAGATCTCTAAGCCAGTATTGTTAGAGTACCAAATTCAAGTCAACTATAGACCATCAATTACTGGTAACCTTAAACACTGATAGATTTGTGAAGATGATGAACAATTAAAATCTTTCCTTCAAGTCATTGATGAATTCTCAAATATGCAAATTGAAGAAGATAAAAAAGATGTTCAATAATCAAATCACTAAAATCCAGAAACTTCATTCAATCCTAAAATTCTTGATCATGATATCATCCAATTATCTAATAATTTTATTCCTAGAGGATTATTTCGTTGGAAAAACTATTGGATAATAATGATGACTCTAAAAACCCCTTGTTTAACTCATCTAAAAAGGAAATCGAAGAATGCAATATTGGGACTTTGAATGATGTGAGAAATGTTAAATTGTCATCGACCTTGCCTTTGGATGTAAAAATCAAATACTTGAATCTCCTTAAAAATTACAGAGATGTTTTTGCTTGGTCTTATAATGAGTTAAAAACTTATGATACATCTTTGATTGAGCATAAGATTCCTTTGAAACCAGAAGCGAAACACTTTCAGCAAAAAATAAGAAGAATCAATCTTGTACTACTTCCAACCATTGAGAAAGAACATAAAAAGATGCTTGATGCTCATATCATAGTACCTTTAAGGTATTTTGATTGGGTAGCCAACCTAGATCCTATTAGAAAGAAAAATGGTGAGATTAGGCTATGTGTAGACTTCCAAAATCTAAACAAATCATCTTTGAAGGATAATTATCCATTGCCCAAAATGGATCATCTACTTTAGAAAGTCTCAGGTGCAAATAGGATTTCTATGCTAGATGGATTTTCTGGTTACAACCAGATCATGGTGAGTCAAGTTGACCAACGCAAAACTGCTTTCACGACTCCTTGGGGTAATTTATGATTGCTAGAATGCCATTCAGGTTAACCAATGCTGGAGCTACTTTCCAGAGAGCCATGGATCTAGCATTTGTAGGTAAAACATCTGAATTTACTGTCATTTATTTAGATGATTTAACTATTTTCTCTGATTCTATTGAAAATCATTTAAAACGCTTGAGAAAGGTTTTTGACAAGTGCTCGAAATTTGGCATATCCATCAATGCACATAAATCTTTATTTGTTGTAAGGGAAGGGAAATTACTAGGGCATATAATCTCTAAGGAGGGAGTTATAATTGACCCAAAGAGAGTTTCAGCTATTTAGACCCTATCTCTACCAAGGAATAAGAAAGAGATACAAACCTTCCTTGGAAAGATTAATTTTCTTAGAAGGGTCATTCCTAATTATGTAGAGATAGTTAAGGATATAACTGATATGCTAAAGAAAAACAATGAAGTGAAATGGATAGTTTCTGCTAGATATTATTTTGATTAGATCAAAAGGACTATATCTGAGGCCCTGACATTAGCTAGCCCTGATTATTATTCACCTTTTAGCATATTTTCTTTTGCATTCGAGACAACTTTAGTTGCTGCACTTTTACAGAAGAACTCAAATGGTGATGACCATCCTATAGCCTTCTTTTCTAAAGTTATGAGGGATGTTGAACTTAGGTATGATATTGTTGAAAAATAGGCTTATGCCTTAATTCAAGCCCTCAAAGCCTTTAGAACCTATGTACTGCATTCACACATTACAACTTATGTCCCTAATCATGTTGTTAAAATTGTTTTGACTCATCTTGATACTGATGGAAGAAGAGGGAGATGGATTGCTAAAATCCTTGAATTTGACCTTGAAATTAAGACCGCAAAGCTAGTAAAAGGCCAAGTTTTGGCCAAATTGTTAGCTGAATCCAACTAAAAAGTATTGGGGATAACTCTTCTTTCTAAAATTTCATCTAGGGAGAATCCACAAGAACCTTCCTTAATATCAGGGAAGAATCCACAAGAACCTTCCTTAATATCTCATGAGAATCCACAAGAACCTCCTCCTCTTATTGAACGGGAGAACCCACAAGAACCTATTTTTTCAGCTCAAACCACTTTTGTTCACATAAATCAGAAATATCTACTCTCTAATTGGTAGTCTGATATTGTGCAGTTTCTTAGGGATTTTCAATGTCCATTTGATCTTAACTTGAAGCAGTGAAAAAAGCTGAAGCTTAAAGCAGCAAAATACTGCATTATCAATGCTAATCTATACTAGAAAGACCCTCTTAATATCCTTCTTCTTTCTTTAACTGAAAATGAAAGAGAGGGAATTATAGATTAGTTCCATGTAGGGTTTTGTGGTGGATACTATGCCTGGAGAGCAACAACCTACAAAATTTTAAAAGCAGGTTTCTACTGGCCCACACTTTTTAAAGAAGTGGGAGAAAGAGTAAGAAGTTGCATACCATGCCAATTATTTGCAAGAAAATAGAAACTGTCAGCACTTCCTTTGGTTCCAGTATTGGTTCACGCTCCTTTTATATAATGAGGGTTGGACTTCATAAGGGAAATTCATCCATAATCAAGTAATCAACACAGATGGATTTTAACTACTACAAACTATTTTACCAAGTGGGTAGAATCCATACTTGTTCAAAATACAACTGATACTGTTGTGATTAAATTCTTTGAAGAAAATATCCTATCAAGATCTGGATGTCCTCAACATATTGTTACAGATAATGTAGTAGCTTTCAGCAGTGTTAAAATGATTGAGTTATGCAAAAAATATTCAATCCTATTACACCATTCTACACCATACTATCCATAGGGTAATGGGATAGGAGAGTCTTCCAACAAGAGCTTAGTTAAGGTCACTAAGAAGACTCTTGAAGACCATAAAAAGAGTTGGGACAACCACCTAATCCATGCAATTTGGGCAAACATAGTTTCTCCTAAAAGATCAATAGGCAAGTCTCCTTTCCAATTAGTTTATGGCAAGGAAACAATTTTTCCTACTCATTTAGCTTTACCTGTTATGAGATTCCTTGAGGAATCCTATGAAGAAAAAGATGATTTCTCAAGAAGGATTAATCAAATTATTGATTTGAATGAAGACAGGGATGAAATTTGCTACAAGCTAAGGAAATACCAAAATAAGATGAAAGAGCTATTTGACAGAAAGGATAGAGAAAGAAATTTCAAGCAAGGTGACCTAGTGCGTAGATGGGATACAAGGAGAAAGGATAAAGGAAAGCATGAAAAATTTGACAACCTCTGGTTTGGTCCATTTACCATTGCAGAAGTCAAAGGGAACAATACATTCATCCTACAGAATTTGGAAGGAGAGTATTCCTCATTGTCAGTCAATGGGAAATACTTGAAACATTACATTCACTATTAATTTTTCATCCATTCATTCATCATTTGTAAATATCCAGAGAGTTCATTTCATTTTTGAAAAATTTGTATGTGTTTCAGCAAAGACTCCATAGCCCAAGGAGGGCACTTGGAACTGCTTGTTCTCTACATCCCACAGGGGGAAGCAGTCCCCAGCTAGAGCCGATGTTGTAACATAATTTGGTTTTGATAAGTTAGATCTTTTATTCCATTTTAAAATAAGGATTATGTGCAAATTGTTCTTGAATGCCACAATTATCAAAATTCTGTTCAGGTCATACAATTTAATCATGACTAAAATCATTTAAATTTCTGTTAAATAGATTATTGAATGAAGGTTTACCAAATAGTTTAAACTTGGTAAATCAATAGCTAGGTAGAAATAAAATTGGCTCAACAATTTAATCTGAGTCAATGGTGAAATAAGCGATATGATAAGGTAGACGTACATAAAAGAAAAATGATTTGGGTCTGCAGCTTAAGCACACCCTACAAAGCAAGAAGAGAAAATGTTAGCTTAGAAAAAAAATGGAATGCAAAACGGTAGGTAGAAGCACTATGGTGGTTAGAGGAAAAACATGAAGATTTTATCCTAAAGTAAAAAGTGAAGTATTGTTTTCATGTGCAGAAAAAAAAAAAAAGGAAAAGGAGTTAAGGTTTTACTCTAAAGATTTATATATCAATTAATTTTGGTGTATTAATCCCCTATCCCTAAGTTTTAAAACCACAAAATCATCCCTTCGCTCATATTTTCCTCCACTCACATATTCCCTCTACTCACATATTCCTAAGTTTTATTACCTCCCCATACATTGTAGATATCCCCCACTATGCAGTAAATTAATTCCCGCCGGCCCCACCTGGTTCCTCGTCACATCATGTACTCTCCTCCACCTCTTACCTTATCTACGCTCATCTCCCAAGATCTGACGGTCCACACAACATTTCTGTCCCCGCTCACCATCCAAACTTTAAAGTCGAGGGGGTCCGAAATGGGTAGTATTCGAAACCGTGCCCGCCCCTACGTGTCAACACCACAGCGTTTCGGAACCCCCTCAGGGGAAACTGTTAACCACTTCCCCCTCGCCCCCCTGAAAAGTAGTTTCTCCAACTCCCGATACCACTCTTCTACCCATTGCTCTTTTTCCACTCACCTTCTTCCACGTCATTTTCTCGTTAACTCCACCAATTACATCTACTCCCTCCAAAATTAAGCTGTTAAGCAATCAATTGGTTTAGCCATTAATCCAATGGACTCGCGCCACCTTCAATGGAAAAAATAGACTGTTATATAAACCTCCCTTTCACTCATTAAACGGTTACTAAATTCATACATTGCCACTGTTATTTCTCTGTTACAGGTTTGCTGGACTAAACTCCTATATTTTCACCCACTAGCAACACTGTCTACTCATTCGTTTTCAGCATACTACCTCTATTCTTGCCCCCAAATCCTGACTCCTCTGGGTATTGAAACCTCCAATCTCGTGTTCACTACTGTCCTTAGCTTTATTTGAATATTCCTCTAAAGGACAAGGGACCAGAAGAACTTGTCAATCCTCTGATCCTCCCATTGATTTTCACCACATCCCTTTTGCTCACAGAGATCGTAAAATCCATGAAACTTTTTGAGAATTTGACCTTTTTGATATGTATTGCTGGCTCAAGGAAAAATACATAGACAAATCCGATGACATTCAACTATGGGAATCCAATTTACCCCACTATATTTTTCCTCATACCCACAACACCCCGTAATTTGTTAGGAAGTGTCATGCCTATTATCTGCCAAGCCAAAGTGCCATCATTGCCCCCACTGGAGAAATCCTGTTCATTATCACTCCTCAAGCCATATAATAGATGATGCAAGCCCCCACAATAGAGAATGTCACCCCCTTTTCCTATGAAGCACTTGTTGAATTGTCCCAGAAATTGGACTTTGCCAAGAGGGCCAAAACCCTTGAACTTTTCTTGACAGAAGATGCCTCATTTCCAAAGAAAAATCCTCCCTATCCCTCCTCTATTTTCCTTGAGAGAGCTAAGAAGTTTATCATAGTTATCTCTTACCTCCTTGGCTACTACTCAGATCAGTGGGTAGATGAGGCCATCATTTCTGTCCATTTTCTTTGCTGATTCTAAGCCCTCCATCATATTTAACTTTAGCCAATTTCTTGCAGATTCAATTCATGAGAATTTGATCAAATTCCAGACTGAGGAGGTATTCAAGTATGCCTCTATGTTAGTTTATATGTTCTTATATTTCAAGGAGACAACATCAAGCTTGCTCTGCAAAAGCTGGATGTAGAAGGTAACCAGCGGTGAATCATCTTTTGGACTACACTGGTGATGAAGGAAAAAAAGGAATACACATACAAGCAATTCATAGAGATGTTTGTGCATCCAGCAATAAGTCTCTTAGGCAGCAAGGCAGAACCGAGGATTAGTGAGGAAATTAGAAAGGTATTGTAGCTATCAGACCAAGTTCAGACAAGGGATTGGTACCTCTATCAAAACTATACGCAGTTGAGAATATTTGGGTGTGAGATTGCACCTTACAAGCTACCTAAATTCCTCCCAATGAGTATATTGTCTCTAGAGTACATAAGGCAGATGTTCAATATGGATGAGATCCACTTTGTAGCTGCTAAGAAGAAGTCCCAGTTCAAAATTAAAACACAGATTGGGCTTTTCATTTGCAATAGTAGAGCAGCAGGGGAAGAAGTAGATAAGCTACTAAAAGAAATGCAGTTCAACCTTAGCTTTACCTGGTCATATGATCCATTAGGGATCATTTATAAATTAAGAGTAGAAACCAAATCTACTGCTTATTTTCACACAGCCAGACCAAAGATAGAGAAGTACAAAAACCAGCTAGAATGGGTTGAGAATACCCTACAAGAGGTGGAGGAGCAGCTGGTATCATCCTCTACAGTACAGATACCTACCATGCAGGAGAAACAAGCTAAGAGAAGTAGAGAAGAAGAGTCTCCTTTAGGGATTGAAATTTTTAGTGAAGAATTTAAAATTATGTATAGGAAGAAGGCCAAGCTTGGTTCCAAACCAAGCCTCAACAAAGATTCAGAGAAGGAGAACATTATCACCACTAATGGGCCACCTCTACAGTACAGATGCTTACCATGCAAGAGAAAAAAGCTAAGAGAAGCACAGAAGAAGAGTCCCTTCAGGGACTGAAACTTTTAGCGAAAGATTCAAAATTATGTATAGGAAGAAGGCCAAGCTTAGTTCCAAACCAAGCCTCAACAAAGATTCAAAGAGGGAGAACATTATCACCACTAATGGGCCACTTGTTTCCTCATTAGTGGGTGATCAGACCACACTGTCTCCCACTACCTCCATGGCTTCACATGATTAACAACAAATGTAGACCAACACATCTACTACAGGGGAGACAGAGAAAATTATAATGGACATTTTTAAGGAGATAAAAGTAAGGAATGAGGCCTTCAAGATTAACATCTACAATCAGTTCTGGAAGCAAACTTCCGATTCTCAAAGCAGGCTACTTTCAGCGTTTGATTCAGAGAAAGGTAAAATGCAAATGGCATTCCTCCAGGCACAGGTTCCTCAGCCCAAGGCAACATCAAACTACAAGAAGACAACATTTGAGTTTGATGTAAAAGACATACATCCCATTGACCAAATGGAGATGCACAAGAAGACTGGGGAAATGATATTTTCCACTGTCATTAACACTGCTATGAGTTTGTCTAAATTGCAGGTTACATTAGCCAATGTTTAATCACAACTAAAGATGAAAAATGTCTATGCGCTTTCCAAAGACACCAGGATCAAAAATATGGAGGACTTGGTGATAAAAGTGGGTTATGACCCTACAAACATCAATGCTTCAGAAGAGATTGTAAAGAAAAAGAATTTAGACAAAGTAGGATTAAGGAAGCACTTGAAATTTCTAGCTACAGAAGATCCTCTGGCCAAGGATATTGGAGAAACAAAGACACAAAAGGCAAACATGATGAAGCTCATCATCGAGCAGAGTGCACAGTTGAAGCAAATGGAGACAAAGATGGAAAATATGATTAAAGAAAATGAGCAAGCTACCAAAATGATTGTTGTCACTTTGGAAGCACTTCCTGTCACATCCATTCCTACAGTCACATCTTCTACAACAAGCACAGGGGATGTTGTAGATTAGTTGGAAAATGCAGTACAAAACATGTCTTTATTGACCAAAGAGATCAAAATATTGTAGGCTCAAGTCAATATTCTACAAGATCATCAAACAAAGACTGAGACTTTTCATGCAGCAGAGCTACAGAGAGCTCAAAATCAAATAGAGGCATGGAAGAAGTCAGTAGTTGAGTCCTCTATTGGCTACACATTGGCTCATGTTAAATAAATCATATGGAATAATATCTTTGAAGACATAGATGAAATTTTGCCATGTATCTAGATTATATTCGAGTAGAAGGAATTGATAGAGAAAACCAAGAAAACTATTTCCATTATCAATGCTGAATTGGAGAAATTCCTGCTACAACCAACAGCATCATAAAGTTCCCCAATTCCAAAAATAGATATGAGTTGGATGATCTAGGAGTAGATGACAGAACAAAAGCCATCCTGGAGGTAAAGAAATTTCTAACAAAGAAGAACTTGGTTGTACAACTGACAAAGAAATGTCACACTCTAGAGGTAGCAGTTAACATGTTTTTCACTAGAATAGTTGCATTGAACAAGAAAGGTTTGCCTTCTCTATTTGTGATCAATGACAAATTGATGACCAGGGAAGATTACAAGAAGAAGCTTCAAGACATTGTAAAGGATAGAGTTGTCTTCCAACATCAAATGTTTTATGAAAGGGAGAGATTTGTAGGTTTTAACCCCATATAGAAAGTACCTACATACGAATTCTAAAACATAGAAAATAAACAATGGGAGAGTATAACACATAAAGCACATATACACAAATATTTTCACCTGGATCCCAAAACCGGGACTACTAGCTTGATTTTTCATTATATTCCTTTCAATGTTATAATACATATTTATACATGCCGAAGCATCCAATACCATGGACCGAAAACCATCGCATCCAATACCATGGACCGAAAACCATCGCATCCAAAAACATGTGCAAAAATCATGCACAAAACCATAGGCGGGTCTGCCCAACCTAACATAGGTTCCAAAACCAAACTTTTTGGGGGTGCTTCCCTAGACCCCATAAAGTGGGGTTACCTGCACCCCTCAAACCCCCTGGGACACCCCCCCCCCCCAACTATACAATTGGCACAACGAAGGGGGGGCTCCTTCCCCCCTCTAACCCCCCAATTAACTATGTGGGCTAGTCATGGAAAGAATATAACACAACCCAACATTCTCCCACTTGTTGTTTTCTTTCCATAGGGGGCCACAAGAGAGCTTAGTCATTTATCCAGCTTTGCAATGCCCATTGTTTCTCTACACCACGAGAACTTCTCAGAGCTCACAGATTTTGTCAATGCATCTACAGTATTCTTTAAAGTGTCCACCTTTACCAACAACACCTTTCTGTCTTCTATCATATCCCTCACAAAGTGATATTGAACATCAATGTGATTTGTCTTTGAATGATATGCAGGGCTCTTTGCCAAGAAAATTGCACTTTGGCTGTCACAGTCTATCCTTATAGCTTGTTGTAGTAACCCCATACTTGAACACAATCTCTGCAACCAAATTGCTTCCTTGCTTGCATGAGTGGCTGCCATGTATTCGTCCTCTGTAGTTAACAGTGCCACTACAGATTGTTTCTTACTCATCCAACTGACTGCACCTCCAAATAGGTTAAACACATACCCACTTGTGGATCTTCTCTGATCCAGATCTCCAACCTAGTCTGCATCAACAAAGCCACGAATATCCAACACTTTGTCCAATCCTGGT